>JAUMHR010042197.1:0-10155 GCA_032361145.1 Enteromius fasciolatus | reverse complement strand
TTGTCTTTCCCCATGTGCTCCGTGACCTAGTTTTGTTAATTATGTATTCTGTTCAGGTGTGTCTCCCTTGTTAGCGTTAATTGTCTCCCCTTCATAAGTTTCGCTCTGTCAGTCTTTGGTTATGAGTCTATAATGTTGCATGTGGTTTTTGTGAATGTTCTGTTTGATTTATATTGGATACTACTCCACGTTTTTTGGAGTTCTATTAAAAGACTTTGTTTATTTTATCTTTGTCTCCGCGATCTCCTTCGTCATCCCTGGACACCACGTTACAGTGGTTCAGTGCCCCAGAATCTTGTGTACTCTTAGTTCACATTTTATTTGTTATGTCCACGTAAAACATATAATTAAATTTTTTCTTTTTAGCCCCAACATCTTCATCTTTTGTGTTTAACTGATTTATTAAATAAACTAAACTTCATGAGTTAATTCACCACTATAATCTTTAAACTATTAAAGGGAACTCTTTAAAGGAATAGTTAATAGGAAAACTGTGTCATTAATTACTCACCCTCATGTCATTCCAAACCCATAAGACGTCCATTCATCTTCGGAACACATATTAAGATATATCCAGAAACCTAGCAAAAACATCAGTAAAACAGTCCATGGGGCATCAGTGGATCAGCTTCACTTTTGCAATGATATGAGAATTCGTTTTTGTGCAAATAAAACACAAATAACATAATTTACTTAGAGAGTACTTTTTTGATTTTTAATAATGTACTTTTTTTAGAGAGTATCTCAACACACCACATACGCAAACTTTAACGTATTTGATGCAATCCACCTTGTTTAAATCCGGGTAAAAGCACGAGCATGTGCCTAATCTGTGGCTGTTTGCGCCTAGAATAAAGAGTATGCTTAGACAAAAAATATTCTCTAAATTGGCGGAAGATGTAATAGGAGGATCATGGTTGCTGTCATGCTCAGGAACCAACAGGCGAGAAGGGTAAAGTATTAGTATTATTATTAGTGTTAGTAGTCCGGTGATTGTGAGCGGGTGGCTGGTGCTGTTTCAGGTGTTGGAGATTAAGTGAGTTTGGTAGTGACTGACCCAGGGCAGGTGAGTGTGACGGTGTGACAGTTGCATATATTATGTCATTTTTGTTTTCTTTGCACAAAAAGTATTCTTGTCACGTCGCAATGCTGAAGTTGATCCAATGATGTTACATGGACTTTTTTACCTGTGTTTTTACCACATTTTTGGATGTGGGATCATTTCAGTTGCATTGCTATCTATGGAGTGACAGATGGCTCTCTGATATTATCCAAAATATCTTAATTTGTATTCTGAAGACAAATTAAGGTCTTATGGGTTTGGAACGACACAAGGGTGAGTAATTAATGAGAGAATTTTCATTTTTGGGTGGTAAGGTTTAACTTATTTGGTTTTCTGTCTGCGGAAGAGTAGGAACATTAGGAAGTGGCTTCAATTCAAGCTTAGATATTATTCACTCCGAATTCACTCACTCGCTTTCAAGGTAATTGAATGAGTGGAACAATTTAGGGAATAGTGAATGAGGGTATAGAGGGCGATTTTGGATACGGCTTATGTTTTCTGTGTCTCCTTAATCAAAAACTATTTGTAACCCTAGACCAAAAAAAGTCTAAAGCCGCTGGGGTATATTTGTAGCAATAAAGTAAATAAAATTATTCATTGTTTTTAGGATATTAAATTACATGTTCCATGAAGATACTTTGTAACTTTCCTACCGTTATTATATTAGAACTTAATTATGCATGTTGGTTAAATGCATAATAATCAGTGATAATTGAATTATATACAACTGACAAAGAGGTAAAAGAGGAAGTTATATAAACACTTGGAGCAGTTAAAAAAGGGGGAAATGGCAATGTAGCCATGTGATAACGTGAAAATGGCTGATTTTTGCATAAAACGTCAGCTTAGTTTGCTTGCTTCTTAAGGTAAATGTTTATTGCTTGATTGTTTTATTGTTCTTGTTTTTATTATACATATATATATATTTTTTTTTTTCTTGGTGTACATGCTGGTAATAAAAGATGCCTGTTGCTATTACATGCATGTAATGCAAACAAATGGAGACATTTCTTTTTTATGACTACACACATTGTGTTCAGGGCAATTAATTGTGCTTTGATGTTGGTCTCTTTTAATGTTTTTGTGCCTATTCTAGTTCTATTTTTTTTATCTGTAAATTTTCACAGATTCACTGTTAAGACTTTGCAAGAGGGGAACTTTTGCTACTTCCAACCATAGTGATGTGTATATGTTACAAAAATACTAAAGTCATCAAACAACATGAATACAATAAATAATTGAGGATAACTTAATTATATGCAACTGTCAAAGGAGGAGGAAGTTACATAAACATTTGGAGCTGTTAAGGAGGGGGAAATAATGGAAATGTAGCCATGTGATTACATGTGAAAGCTTTTTTTTGTAAAATTGTTATGTTTGTAACCAATCAGTGAACACTACTTAGATTTCCTGGTTTAGGGATATATAATACACTGAAATTGTTTTGGGGCATTTAAAAGGAACAACCCATCTGAGTTTTGAAGAATACAGTAAGCACTGAAGGTAAAACTCTTTTTCTATTGTTCTGTTGTTTTGTTGTTATGGTCTTGTTTTAATTATCTTTTTCTTTTTTTTTATTTGTAACATTTTATTGGTGCATGTTTTAATGAAAGTTGTCAGTTGAATTAACGGTATATAATACAAGTATAATGCAAACAAATGGATGCATTTATTTCTTTTTATGATAATGTGTTCATGGGTATTGGTTGGATGTTGATTATGTTGTTTCAGCTAGAAATGTTAGGCTCTTTTTTATGACTATTCCAGTTAGCCATTTTCATTATTTCTTTTGTTAATTTAATCTAATTTAAACATAGTTTTTTTGTTTGTTTTTGTTAGACAATGGATAAGGAAAAAAACTTTGACTATGATTCCCAAGGCGAAGAGAGGTACATAATTTACATAATTTCAACTTGCTTTTTATGTATATATTTACTCTTGTCTCAAGCTTAGATATTTAATCTTAAAATATGAAAATCCATATAACAATAATAATTAAAAAGCATTTGTAAAAAAAAAAAAAAAAAGAAAGAAAAGAAAAAAAAAGTGGAGGGGGGGAAAAAATTAAAAAACTAAATACAAATAATAATAATAATAATTATTATTATTATTCATTTGTTTATTTTAGGATCTCCTACACTATAAAAATTGCTGGGCTAAAAACCATTCAATTTGGGTTATTTTGACAACCCAAATAGTTTTGATTCAACAAGTTGGGTTATATGTTTTACCCAGCATGCTGGGTTGCTTTTTTATGGTTTAAAATTTACTACATTGCTAGGCTAAAACAACCCCAAATCAAGCTAAGCATTAAACTTACAAATCGTGTTAATTTTAAAATCACTTTTACACACACAGGATGACTATCAGAAGGTAAATATGTACATATATATTCAAACAGTTAAAGTAACACATATAAGAAGAAAGTTTAGTTTATAAATAAAGCTTGAACACTACATATAACTTTTAGAATAATTCGAACTAGAATAATCTGAATTTTAATAAATTTTATATTGCATGAAACATACAAAATCGCTATACAATAATTGTTCATGGTTATGGTCTTTACAAACTTTTCTAGCATAGCAATAGAAAAATAAGCTACAACATTAACGCTGATATTATAAAATTTAACAGAAGCATAAATAATTATAAACAAAGCATTATAAACATTTAGGGAGGAGTGCGCACAGACAATTTACATGGCTGGTTGATCATTAGTGATTACGTTGTTATCCAGTCAGAACCAGAGATGCTTCCTATGAAATATCCCATGTGTCATACCTTGGTATCTGTCAGTTCAGCATCCCTCCACCACCTCGACTCTGCACTATCAGCAATTCTTCCTTTTATCACGAGGGCAAATCATACAGTACACAGGGAAACTCAAAATACGATGATGAACTTTACACTTTTAATCTTTACTTACCTGAGACAATAGCTGGTGTCGCCTGATGTTATCATGATGTGCGTGCTCTTTTTCACTTCTGTGTTACCATCCCAGCATGCACTAGACTAAAGTATTGCAATAAAGTATTGTTTTCTACCACTGTAGAACCTCCAACTGATGATGTAAATAATTTTTCTGTCTGTTTTTTTTCTTTTGGTTTTAATAATAAAGTGCATTTTTACAATCACAAACTACTGGAGCATTCCACAGTCATTTCATTGAGTCTGTTCGGCCTTTGATTGAGTTGGTTGACTCTCTGAGGTTGATCGGCCTAGATGAAGATATTGGTCTACCATCCATTGCAGTGGTGGGAGATCAGAGTTCTGGAAAGAGCTCTGTTTTGGAGGCACTCTCTGGAGTAGCTCTGCCTCGAGGAAGTGGTATGAGGTTTTCTTTACTTTCAGTGCCTATTGTATATGTACTGGACATTTTTTGTAAATTCCTCATTTAAATTGAGGAAATAAAGAAGACTTGAGAACTCCTCCCTGACAATAACTTCTTAATAACTTTTTAAGGTATTGTCACCCGCTGTCCCCTTGAGCTTAAATTGCAGAAGCTCAGAAATGGACCATGGTCCGGGATCATTGCTTACAATGGACACAGAGAGATCTTTAATGACCCATTAAAAGTGGATAAGCTTGTTAGAGAAGGTCTGTATCAACAGAAACCTTTACAGATTTCAATGCTGTCATCATAAAATAACCTTTACTTTAAACAACAATATATGCAACAATACGTATACCATAATCTACAACAGAATTCCAATCAATAAATTACAATTTGATTCTCTTTCAATTAAGTGTTTCACTGTAAATTGGAATGGTAGAAAGAAGACGAATTCTACTTTCTAAAATGTAAAATTTACAACATTGCATTATGTTTGGTACTTTAGATTAAATGAAAGAAATGAAAGCCAATCCCAGTGGAAAAACCTAAACTATATCTACTTGTGTTTAATAGCTCAAAACAAGCTTGCTGGAAATACGGTTGGAATCTGTGATGAACTCATCACTTTAGAGATTTCATCTCCTGATGTTTGTGACCTCACTCTGATCGATCTACCTGGTATAACCCGTGTACCTGTACAAGATCAACCTGAGGATATTGCAGATCAGGTGAGTGTATTTAAAGGGGAGTTGGGTGAAATGAGCCAGTTTTACTTGCAATGTCTTTAAATGTAAGAGCAGGATAGTATCGTGCCCCACTAAAATATCTAAAACAAAATTCAGGATTTGGTGCATCCTTGGGAATATTATATAAAAAGATCACTAAAACAAACTGCTTTTAAAATATGAAGAAAAAAAACTGTGACGTAAATTAAGCCTTTGGGCTGACAGGATAATTTGAACAACATGGTTAAAATAGTAAAACAAAATCAATCAGCTTCAAATCTGTAAAAATCCTAGATCAACACTTTGAGTCATTTTAACATCCAACCATTTTCTTATGGATACAGTCCTGCACATCATGTTTTATGGATATCCTGCATCACAAAACTAAAATTTCATCTTGACTTGATGATTCCTTTCTCCCTAACCAGTGGACACTTTATCCTTTCAGATCAAATCATTGATACTAAAATATGTCGCAAAAAGTGAAACCATCATTTTAGTTGTTGTGCCCTGCAATGTTGACATAGCAACAACAGAGGCACTAAGAATGGCACAAAAAGTAGACCCAGAAGGACTTCGAACTCTAGGTTTGGCAACACATTTCTGTATTTCTATAACACTGTATACCATGTTGCATTATGATTTTTGCTTATTCTTACCTTTATCTTTCTCTCTCATTTTTTTATTTTTTTTTATTTAAATATGTGGAGTAGCAATTCTTACAAAACCAGATCTCATTGACAGAGGAGCTGAGATTGATGTTTTGAATATTGTTCAGGGCAAAGTCATTCCTCTCAGCAAGGGTTACATTATTGTGCGATGTCGTGGTCAGAGTGACATCAATGACAACATTCCTTTTGATAAAGCCATGGAGGCTGAACTGACATTCTTTAGGAACCACCATTATTTCAGGTACTTGACTTAATGACAATATTTTTTATTATTTATTTTTTAAATATTTTTGATTTATTTTTTATCCTATATATATATATATATATATACATACATATTTATACACACAGTATCTCACAGAAGTAAGGAATTAGACTTTGCTACAATGTAAAGTTTGTATAAGAGTGTAAATTTGCTGTCCCCTCAAAATAACTCAAGACACAACCGCTAATGTCTAAACCACTGGCCTCAAAAGTGAGTACACCCAAATTGGACCCAAAGTGTCTATATTTGTGTGACCACAATTATTTTCCAGCACTGCCTTACAGCCTCGCTGCGCTCACAGATGCTCAGTAAGGATTAGGTCTGGAGACATGCTTGGCCCGGCCTTTACCTTTACCCTCATCTTCTTTAGCAAGGCAGTGGTCATCTTGAAGGTGTGTTTGTGGTTGTTATCATGCTGGAATACTGCCCTGTGTCCCAGTCTTTGAAGGAAGGGGATCATGCTCTACTTCAGTGTGTCACAGTACATGTTGGCATTCATGGTTCCCTCAATGAACTGTTTATCTTGGTCTCATCAGACCACAGGACATGGATCCAGTCTGCTTGTCTTCAGCAAAATTCCTTCCACTTGATGCAGTGTGCGGCGTATGGTCTGAGCACGGACAGGCTGACCCCCCACCGCTTCAACCTCTGCAGCGAAGCTGGCAGCACTCATATTTCCCAAACACAACCGCTAAGCACATGCATTCAACTTCTTTGGTCGACCACGACGAGGCCTGTTCTGAGTGAAACCTATATGTGTGTGTGTAAATACATACATACATATATATATATAAATAATTATTTATTTATTTATTGTCTTCACAGCTCACTACTGGATGACAATAAAGCTTCTATTCAATGCCTGGCAGGCAAGCTGACCAAAGAACTGGCCGATCACATAAAGGCAAGCAGTAAATGATAATAGGGAACAGTAACAATTAATTTTGATTAATTTAATTTTTAAATGATTGATTAATTTTTAGATGATCTGTTGACTGTAACTTTGCAACTCTATTTCAACTGTAAGTCATTAGAATTACAATTAAAATGAGCAAACTGTAGAATTAATATATTGTTACGTATATTGATGTTCTTTGTTGTCATTTCCCCACGTGTTCTTTTATTTTCTCCCCGTGATTCTCTGTGTTTCTCTTATATTAAAATGTTAAGTTACTACGACGACTCTCTCCGTGTCTTGCCATTACACCAGCGTGACATATGTGCTTAATATCTGCTAAAAATGATATTGGTCTTACTAACCAGAACATGAAGGCCATGATAAACAAAATGAGAACAATTTTCTTCAGTTAGTTAATGGAGAAACAGGCAGTGGAAAGTATCTATTTCATCATTTTGTAATTTCATTTCATAATGAAAAAAAAAAAAAAAAAGAATGAACAAAAATAAAATTTTCAAATTCTATAAATGCAACTTAAAAATGTAAATGAATACAGTTATTCATTTATTTTCCAGATTTCTTAAGTTAAATTGTAGACATTCACCTCATAAATTTCCCTTAATCAAAACTATGTCATATTGTCATGAATACAGAAATCACTTCCATCCTTGACTGAGCAGATTCAGAATAGGCTACTCAGTGTGCAACGAGACCTTAAAAACTACGAGCAGGGTCCACCTCTGGAGGAAGAGAAGATGGGACCTTTTCTCAGTGAGGTAAGAGCTCTGAAAATAGAACACCATAAATATGATCTATTCAGAAACTTGGTTCTGGAATTTAAAATGTTTTCTTCTTATGCAGATTATATTGGAATTCAGTGATCAAATAAGTGAACTGAGTAGAACAGGACATTCAGATGACGAAAACATTTACACAAGCCTGCGTCCTGTATTTAAGAAATGGGACAGCCACCTGAGAAGCACTGAAGTATCATGTGAGTCAAGATATGTAAACATGTAAAACTCTTTTTTTCCTAGTAGTACTATACCTTAAACTCACCTTTTCTTATTGTCAATACAAATGTAGTCAAAGCAAGAGTGACAGAAATGATAGAAAAGTATAATGAGATCCATCGTGGCAGAGAATTGCTGACATTCAGTGAGTACTGTGAATTTGAATGTGTCGTCCGAAACCATGTGAAAGCTCTTCAAGAGCCAGCTATGGAAACACTGAAAGATGTACGAGGTACAGTGTTGTTTTTTTACAAGTATGGAAATTATATAACATTTATTATGTCCCATTCAAAATAATCTATTGCTTGATGTATTGCTTTAAACCATTTTCCTTCTTGTCAAACTACAATTTTATTTACAGAGATTGTTCAGAATAAGTTCAGGGATGTATGTCATTTGTCTTTTGACCAGTATCCTCCAATGAGATACAGTGTCTCTGTGAGTAAAACAACCAATACTGTTCACCTTACCTATATCTATTCAATTCTTTTTCTTCCTCTCTTGGGTCTATGGTAGCCTAAAGAACCGATTATGGGAAAGTTATAAAAATTTTTAAAGTTTCAAATATGAAAGAGGATTGAGAAATTTTAAAATGATAGAGGACAGAATGAACTGTCAGCATAGCATATGCAGACTTAAACTCTCCAGCACCATCACTTGTCCAAAGTTTCACTCATGTTTATACTAGTGTTTAAACTACTTTTTCAAACTCATCCTAGATGGTTTGTCTGATTTTCACCTAAATTGACTCATTGATCATCTTCTGACCATGCTGGCAAAACGTATCAAAATCTTTTTGATATACCTATCAGTTGTCAAAAACTATGCAATCGAATTTGATGAAAAGCTCACCAAATCAGACTTGAGGCTATATCTGTCCATTGTTGTATTCAGACCAAACTTGGTGTATGTTATAATAAGCATGACCTGAAGCAAACTACACCGTCTTGGCACAGCACCACCTAGTGCGTAGGAGATGGAAAAAATTTGTTTAGGTATTAAACAAATTTTGGGAGGAACACATGCGATCGGCTAACCACAGCTATCTCATTTCCCAATCAGTCTATTATCTGATTATCCTATCAGAATCAGAAGTCTCCCCTTTAAATATTGCTCACCTCCGTCATTTGGCATCTCAATTTTTGCATCAAAGCATCATCACAAGATGTCTGAATCGGATTTATTTAATTCCCACCCTTCATCATACGCTATAAGCGGGCGGAATTCAATTCCCACATCACACCTCTAAAACGGAACTTCTAACCATTCTCAAGGATCACATGCCAAACATCATGCCACCAGCAAATTCACCACAAGAGGAGACTCCCGTAAGAAAAAACGCTAAACTTACCAGGATCAAGTAATTTCAGCACGCACTTCTCACGGCTCTGAACTTTCAGCAGCCCTAGGCAAAGCTCCGGACACAGCCGCTCTCAGCTCCTCCTCTCCAGCCTGCAATACCATCCACCTCCTCAGCTCCGCCAGCTGTATCCAACCCTCCAGGACATTACCAATTCCTCGAAGCAATGCCATCAACCTCTTCAGCTTCGCCAGCCACATCCAACCCTCCAGGAAATTACCAATAACCGCAAGCCTCCACTTCAAATCAGTTCTTCACAAACCCACATCTCTCAGCTATCAGCTATCCTTCCCAGCACATCTTCCTCTCAACCAGCCTTTTCTCTCTCTACAGTCACCCCTTTTCCTATGCCTCACAATGCCCTCGCATTGGAGCCAACCCAAGTCTCAGCTAACCTCAGATCCCAAATACTTTTAGGTGCAGATATTGACCTTTTTCACTTCTCTCGCTCATCTGTCCCCTGCTCCAACCCTCCTTTCCCAAATTTCACATCACCCCTCTCAGCTTAGCTACACAAAAAATTTCAGGCAAAAAACGTCTCACTATCAACCTTTCGTCTCCCCATAATTCACCCATTCCTTGCATCAACAGTCTGATTCCAATCTATGAATTTTCCCTCCTCTATCATAATACTGATCAAGCAATCAAATTGATCAAAAATGCTGGCCGTGGGGCCTGGATGGGAAAGGTAGACATCACCTCAGCATTCAAAGTAATGCCCATTCACAGTGGCGGAGCCAGAAAAATTTTCCTGGGGTGGCCAGGGTGAGATCACTACTCACATAGGGGTGGCCATAAGTAGATACATGCTTACATACTGTAC
>JAUMHR010042196.1:0-10155 GCA_032361145.1 Enteromius fasciolatus | reverse complement strand
CTTATAAGGCATTTTTGTAAAAGTTGCTTAAATATCTTAATTTAACTAATGCCTAGTCCTGGTTTAAGCTAAGCCCCATTTGTGAAACCGGGCTCTAATCTTTTTATTTATAGTGCTATGAAAAGGGGAAAGGGATTTACCAGAGAGAGAACGTGTTCAGAACATCACAGTTTGAGCTCATACCTACGATACAGATATGAATACCACAATGTTTCAGTTTGTCTATGTTTAATACGGGCTTACTGATACTCTGTCGAGGCTCAGCTAGGTTGTGTTTTACATGGTTAGCTTGGAATCTGAGATCCGAATGCAGCTTCATTGATTCACACACATTCTGCGGTGGTTACATGTGCAGATGTGTGGAACTGCTGAGTTGGTCGTTTAATAATTAGGCTAACACTATAGTCTCGTATCTCGAGCTGCCAATAAGCAGGGGCAATTTAACCAAGACTGGATGCAGTGCCTTCTAGCTGTTTCACCACGTTGTATGCGCAATAAATGTCATCAAGATTTACAAACATGATCAAATGACACATTTACTTTGGAAAGAGGTTGTTTCCTCTAGCAACGTAAGGGAGGTTTAGAGAAACTGTTGCCTGGGTGGCTCATGTGTTTTGCAGTGCCAGTCAGGTGTTTAATAGAGAGTGTTATGGCTCAAATGGTTGTGGGAAAGTGACTCTTAGTTAAATGCTTTCTGGGTGGGAAGTGATTTTACCTGATGGATCACTAAGTATGATGTAATGTGCATCCTGCAAACTTGACTGTTAAAGCCCTGCATACCCTCACTCTTTGTGTGTGTTGGCATCCTGGCGCAGCTCTTTCTGCATGATCCTTATCAATTTAATGAGCTTGATCTCTTTGTGCATGCAGTGGTGTGTGTGTGTGTGTCCCCGATTGCTCAGTGAATATAATTGCATGCACTAAAATGGTGTGTCCTCACAATTCCACTTCTGCTGACAAGCCAACAGCTTACTCTCGTTCCCTCTCTACATTCAGTAAGAGAGGCTCTCGCTCTAGAATACCATCAGTGTCTCCAAGCTGTTCCTGAGATAAATGGGCAACTTGTTGTGCACAGCACAGCAAAAGGCCTCGCTGACTGATTTAGACATTTTAATAAGGATGTAAAGTCCTTGAGTAATTGCACATTACTGAACCTGGCTTGAGTAATACTGAAACTGGATACATGAAAATTGGCTTAAACCCTGTTCGGGAAACCACCCCTATGTGTAATAATGTAATGTATTTGGCCCCAGCTATGTTCCTATGTCTTTGGGAAGTGGCATTATATCACAGTTGTTTACCTACTGCTGAATATATATGAACTTGAATGGATTTTCACTGTCAACAATCAGTCTATAAACAACTTTATTCAAATGTGTTTTATATTATTTATAAAATATTAAAGTAATATTTGGAATTTACTTTTTGTTTAGTTAAGTTTAGGCTATTGGTTTGTCTAACATTATACTTTCTTTTATTTCAGCTTCATTTTAAATAATAAAAATAAATTTGAGTAGTTTAATTTAATAATAACTTAAATCAGTCTCAGGTAATTGCAGAATACCGGTTTCAGTTTTAATATCCGATGTATACTGGATGATTACATACACTCGTATTAAGAAATTTTAAATTAAACATTGCTTTACAATTTTGTACATCAAGGCTACTGCAATGATAATCTAGCCTTTATCTGTTGATTTCTTATCCTTGTTTTTAAGCTACAGATTTAAATACTATAAATACCAACTATTTACTAGAGCAGAAGTATAGAATGGCAGTATAAAATAGCATTTTATATTTTTAGATATTTTTGGTATATATTATGTTTTGTTTTTTATATATGAAATTATCTATACTGATATATGGAATTAGGTAAATAGGTGTGTTTATGCATCCACTCGTTTAGTGTATTGCGCCGTTCACCCTCAGAGTGCAAAATAATGCTTACTGAGAGTAGAGGGATTTTTTTTTCATGCCTCAAAACTCATTACCATGGCAACTTTGGCAGTGGAAGTAGAATGTGCATTTTGTAACAGGAGGGGTTATTATTAAAGTGTTGCATATCTGTCTCTGTTGCGTGGGAGGAATGTGTCATGTAAAACCTGATCTGAGATCTGCTAGTCTATCAGCGAGGTTTGCTGCTGACCGCTGTTATAAAGAACTTGTTAAAGTCTCCTCTATTGAGAGAACTCACGCACAATACATAAAGCGCCTTAATTGTTTTGTTCAAACATTCACCTTCAGAAAGTTTGTTTGCAGAGTCGGGTTATGGTTTTTGGGAGTGTATTTTGTGAAAAGTGAGTCAAGCGAATGTACAGACAGAAACAGCCTAAACTCTGAGCCACAGCGTGGGAGGATTTTTGTGTTCACAGCATGCCAGCCTGAAAAGATTTGGGCTTCAGGGTTTGTTTAGAACCATGCAAATATAAATGGTGAATGTTTAAAAGGCATTCTTGTATGTCATTGCTGTGTTTGAATAGCTGCATTTTAATTAGAATAATACTGAATTTAACTGAATTGCAATTTTTAATGCACTTGTCAATATTTGCAATGACTACAATCACTTAAAAAAAAAAAAAAAAAAAAAATTATTATGATAGCTCTACCTCTAGTTAAATCTACCTTTAAACTATGCATAAATCAGTCACCCAAAATCCTCTGTTTTTCCATTTTTCCAATGCCAAAAGGGGCATTATGTCTTCCTCTCCCAACAGAGCTCAAGCACATCTGTAACTGAGCACATGTGCAATGAAGAGAGAGATGAGAAATGACTCCCTTGACTAGAGAGAGGCAGGGTGAAAGAGGAGGGAAATGTTTTCCTGAGAATAAACTGGTGAGAATCGAGCGGGAGTGTGAGTTGAATGTAAATCTCCTGAGACCTGCTTGCATGAACAGCTTCCAGGCACAGGGCCTATTGAGATACAGATAGCTATTGAGTCATTCTTACTGCTGTAAATCAAACCATTGACAAAATGGCAGTCTGCAGGTGATCTCCAATGAAAATTGACATAATTCAGATGTTGGTAATTACTGTGACTTAATGTGGTTTTCCAGTGTGACTGCTACATGCTCAGAAAAGGCTCCAATCCTTTTGATAGATAGCTAATTTCCAGTACCGGATAAAGGTTACATAAGAAGTAGCTGGCTGCTGCCGTATGGGATTGGGAGGTGTGACCAACATCATATTTCATAGCACAAGTATTTTTATTACTATTTCATATTGGTCACAGTAATAGCAAGAAATGTGCATGCAGACAGTTGAAATTAAAAATGGTTTATATTTTAACAACTGTAAGACAAAGTCTATTTTGGGGGTAAGAATGAAATACTCTGCAAATGAAATATACTATAGTTAATATTACTAGCTGAGACATATAATAATGGTTAATAATTAAAAATCATTTCATTCATTTAACTCTGACCCCAAGCTAGCCATTCCCACAATTGAATGCATCTATATCAGATTGGGTAACAGCCACTCAGCATTAACGCTCATTGTTTTCCTCAAACTGCTTTCCTCAAACAGCCCTCTGTACAAAAGGCCCACTGATGCTACTAACATCTATGGCTTTGTCATAGAAATGGTGATAAATTGTGCACTTTAGTGATTTTTTGATTCATGAGTGGTATGTCTCTTAGGTGAGCTGACTCCCTCAGGGGTTTTCATTTTGTCAATCTAGCTCTCTGTTCGACTTTAGAATGATACGTGTCAGTGAACACTCCCCTTTGAGCCAGAAAGGTTTGGGATTTTGCTTCACTAATATAGGCCCTTTTGGTAGCACATCGAAGTAGGCCCAGCTACCCAACTAAAAGAGTTTGGGGAGATGTACTGGTCAGTGATTAGTTTAATTTTGATGGTATTTGTAAATTTGAAGGGGATGTGTTTTATGCGCAGTTATAGTCATGCTATTCAAGAAGCCAGTTGACATTTGTGATGTTTATCACTGAGCATCTGTCTGATAGAAGGTGGTCCGATCAGCGAGCCAACCACATGAAGGGGATTCTCTATGCAATTCAAAATGCCCAAGCTCCTTATGAGGCTTGCCAGTTGGCCAAGCACCAGTCCCAACTAGACTGTTCCATTCTTTTACTGCATAATCATAGATTTTAGTGTCAGGTTTACAGAGGATCAACCCATCTGCAGCCTAATCCTTGTGCAGTCCTAGAGGAATTGCAAGCTCTGTTGGCCAGACACTGTTGCAGTCTTTCTTGTCATCATGTAAGATGCAAATCGCTGCTAGTGCCACGGTATGCAATTAGGCTAAGAGCCAGAAACCTAAAGATGTTAGTCAGTGAGTAGGCTATCACATTAGCCTTTCTTTTTATAGCCTAATTGACTCTAAAATACTGGTATTTATTTGTTTCTGTTGCTCGAAAGGAGACAGTAGGCAAATGGTATCATTTTTAATTTTAGAGATTCCTGTGGATGATTTGGAATGTATTAGTTTCTCCTCTCATCAAGAGATGGTTATGATAAATAAATGAATAACTGTGGCATACAAGAGGGAGTGTCACAGGCTGCCTGCCTTCAGTGGTCCCCAAGCACTGCCACGCTATCCTGGATGTCTGGGCTGATCAGTGGCCAGCTAACCCAGCACTAATCGGAGCAGACAGCCTACATTGAGAGATACACGCTTACATTTTTAGGCCTTCTTATTCTCTCATTCCTATTTGCCTCTCACTAAGCGAGCCAGTGGAGGAGGGGTAGGGATTACTGCAGTGTGGATTCTGAGCTCTGTATTCTACTTGTAAAGTGTTTCAAGAAAGTGTTGAAAAACTCCTTAAGTACCTTCATTCTGGAAATCTAAGAATCTTGAGAGGTGTTTTAGCAGTTTCTTAGCATTACTAGCCCTGCCCCACAGTTTCTCTCTCTGTCAGGTGATAGAAGAGGATAAAGCAGCTACAGCAGAGAAAGACTGAATCACCACAATGCTCATTATAACAGAAACATTGGTTAAAGGAAGTGGTTGTTGACAGAATCCTATAAAACTGCTTTCACAAGTAAAACACATGGAAACAACAAACCCCCGAGCAGCTCATTAGGGCTAGGAAGCAATTACTGGTTCTTGTTCAGAACAACAGTCATACAGCACAGACATTGTAGTCCAATTTGTGAAATAATTATGACTTCATTCTTTGTCATAAATCATAAATTCCTTACAATTGATTTACCCGTATTTACTATACCTGTAAAGTCCTTTTAATAAATCCCTGTTGTCTAGGATCCCGGAGACAGCCGTGGGTACAGCTTCAGAGAAGAGCCATTCGACCACCCCTAAACACCTCCCAAATCACCCTCTCTGCAATGCTCACCTCTTCCCGCAGTCAGTATGAGCTTGGGGGCTTTCCTTACCCCCTTGCCTTGGAGAACAACTCGACAGGTACGTTTATCAGAACACCTTCAATGGAGTTACTCATGCATCTAACATTACTATTTTCCCCTCTCATTTTAGTCATTCATCATTGCATAGAATACTGCAGTAAACCGAGACTCACAAAAGTGGCTCATAGAGTTTAATCCATTTTTGCTATTACTAATTAAGGATCCAACAGTAGCTGGATGGAGCTAACTGCTCTAGCTGCAATGTGTGCTCAGCTCACTGGCCCCAACACCACTGAGGTCCAGGTGTCAGAACCCATCCACATCTCCATCCCCCTTCCTTCTGATTCACCTCTCAAGACTGCCACCAGTGTTCCAGTATGGAGGTTCGAAGACAGGACAGGTAAACAGCATTTAGCCAAATTTTGGATAAACAGTATGCAAATGGACCATTTTTCCAAAGTTATTCCTTACAGGGTTCAAACTACAAACTTTGTTTTCAGTGTAATGAGGAGGGTGATCACAAACACCCATTTGGATGACTCCCGTGTTCTATTCAGCCTTTTATTGATCCAGATTCTACACCAGCCTAATACCATATAGAGTAAGTTAAGGGTGTCCAATCCTGCTCCCGGAAGTCCATTATCTTGAAGAGTTTTTCTTAATTACACACTTGAACCGAAGGTCTTCCGGAATACTAGAAACCTCCAAGCAAGTGTGTTTGGGCAGTTTGGAGCTTAACTCTGTAGAACGCTGGCCTTCCAGAAAAAGAATTGGACACCCCTGCCATAGTTCAAAAAGTCAGAATTTGAGGACTAGGTGTAAGATGTGGTGTAACTCCACATTTGGGAGTTGGGGTTTTTAAATTGTTAAAAAGTATACAGGAAGCAGAAGGCAATAGAGAAGGAAAGGTGGAGGAAGACATTGAATTTTCTAGCTGAAAGAATCTAGTTGAGAGCCATTCAAGCAGGTTCAGATAAAATGAGAGCAGGTGAAGTGAGTGTGCAGTACACATCAAAGAAAGCCGTTCGGTCTTCTCACTTTGAAGAGATAATAGCCTGCCAATTCATAAAGCAGAAATCATCTCCAGACATTGACCCCGTCATGACATAGCTCCCAAAACAGGATGTGATTTAGTGCCTGGCAAGCTTTACAGAATTCCCTAGATCCTTCACTGATGCCAGCTTAATAAACAGAACAGCTCTGGTGGAAAAATCAATATGGCTAAAAGAGGGTATCGGCTCCCTTTCTGGCTTTACATTCAAGTCTTATTCTTCCGTAAATTACTCTTTATATAGTTGCACGTCATTGCAGGTTATCTAGTACATCTGTGTTACTTTTTTTTTTTTTCAGTCTGTTCAGTCCCAGCCATCTGTTTTATCTAAAAAGGGTGTGGCCCGAATACCCCAGTGTGTTCAGATTATGAAAACATTCATTGTGTTGCAGAAATTTGCCATGTGGCTTCTAGGACCCTGTTTGCTTTGGAGACGGATCACAGACAAAACAGCCCATACAGAGAGAACGGATGCTTATGCACATGGCACTCTGAGGGGCTTACTATACTGGGAAAGCCCCCTGCTTTGGAAAGGTCTCCCTGCTGAGCTGAACATATAGCACCTTCTAGTGTGCGTAATTACACATTGCATGCAGCTGGCTGGGTCGGTCTCGTTTCGTTATGTGCTGTAGGTAGCTGATACTTATCTTTCTGCCGTGGAGCTTAAGGTGAACAAAGCTGTGAAATATGCAATTATAAATAGCAGTGTTTAATAGGCAATAAAAAAGCATCAAATTCCAATAAAAATAGTACAGTATTATTGCGGATCATTTTGTATGCTCCAGTTGTGAAGTCCAGCGCAAGAGAGAGCATTTCGTCTTTAGTGGAGGAAGACATTTGAAATCATATTTGTCAGAGTTCAGTACATCACCCTGTCAGAACATATTAACTCTCTGTGCTCTTTGTTTGGCCTTAGGGCTTGATGCAAAATTTGTGCCCTTTACTGTCCTGCTTTGGTGCACCATATTACATTATCTGTGTGATTTCGAATATTGAATGGTAACCTAGACTGATCCTAGAGCTAAAATTACTTTTTAATGAAGAAAAGCTATTGAATGTGTGATTTGGCACAGTTTGGGTGTAATCTGTCCCTGGCTCACTGCCCATTCACATTTAATTGAGCTTTATCTGTAAGCTGAAGCAAGATTTCATTGCAATTATCACTGTCTGCTCATTTTGTAATAAAGTCCTTGTTTGCTGCAGGTCTGTGGGTCAGAAGTGGTGCTGGATACATTAAAAAAGAAGGCACTCAGATGACATGGAGTTTTGTTGCTCCTAATTTAGGATACTGGCTTGCAGCATTTCCCTCAACCTCAGGTGAGACCAGCGGTTGAAGTCTTTACATTTTCCTTCATCAGTAACCATTAAATTACACAGAATTTATTATTAGACTTATTTAGTTAGTTAGTTGTTTAGTTATTTAGCAAATGTTGTTTAATATCTATATTAATCTTCTAATAACATTACTTTCTGAATTTTAATCTTCCTGGTTTAATTGGTTTACTTTTTTAATGCTAAAAAGATGAAACAAAAATACTTATTTCTTTGTTAAAGGAGCAGGTCTGAACACCTCTGGACTGAGGGACATCACTACCTATCACACTATTTTCCTACTAGCGATTCTGGGTGCCATGGCCCTGATAGTGCTTATTCTGCTGTGTTTGCTACTGTACTACTGCAGGTATCATTGCCCTGTGTGTATGTTTGTTGTGTGCCTTAAAAAGTGATTAATAGGCATGCACAAAAGTCTTGACATGAGCTAATTGTTATATAGTATTGTTATTTTGGTTAAACTGTAGTATGTAGTTATGTTAACAAGAGTAATAAATGCTTTCTTTATATTTATATTTGGTATAAATACCTAACAGATTTGATTATTTCAGGAGGCGGTGTCTAAAACCGAGGCAGCATTGCCGTAAAATGTACATCTCATCCACTCTGGAAAGCTCAAAGAGAGACCAGGGGACATCCACTTCCCACCTAAATCTCATCAGTGGTGGACTCATGGCGACAGGTTCCTCGGCCGCCGACCATGATGGAATAAAATCTGACCTTTCCTCCAACCGTGATCTTCACAGCTCTCGAGAGGACTTCTTTAGACATGGGCCCACCCAGAGACAGCGCAACTCCAGGTTGAACGCAGACACAAAGCGAGGAGAGAGCTTCCCTTTGAAGACCACTCGCTCTTCAAACACAGGAACTCGAGACCCACTCCTGCAGGACGACTGTAGCAAAGGTTACAGCTCCGCGGAGGACTCTGATGAGCGCAGATATCATCACCACAATGCTAAAGACAACCAGGGCTATTCATCAGACCCACCGTCTCCGCCTCCACTTTTTCCACCATTTACTGGCCACTATCAGGATCATAGTCGGGACAGCAAGCCTCCGGAGTATTATGCATCAGCAGGGGATCACCTCAATCGGCCCAGTTCCGTTAACACCCAGCCTGGCCAGCTGATCTTCTGTCACTCCATGGAGCAGATGAAGGAGAGCATGTACCATAGCATGGTGCCCACGTTGGTCATCCCTGCTCATTATATGCATATGTCCTCTGAACTATCAGCTGTGGAGCAGGCAATGGAAAGACAGCAACAGCTGCAGCATGATATGGAGGGCATCCAGGTTAGCATGACGCTGCCACGGCAACAGAGTCAACACCAAAAGCAACAACAACAGCAGCAGGCCAGACAAGAAATGGAAGAGGAAGAATCTAACCAGAAAGCAGAGGGACCTTCAGAGGAGAACTGGGGATCGGAACAATCTACTGGCCCAGTCCGTATTCCTGTCCTTTTCAATGACTCCACCATTGCGCAAATGAATGGAGAGCTGCAAGCGATGACGGAGAAGAAGCTTCTGGAGCTTGGAGTAAAGCCACACCCTCGTGCCTGGTTTGTTTCCCTTGACGGCCGTTCAAACTCTCTTGTTAGACACTCCTACATTGAGCTAGGCAATGAAGCCTTGCGTACACCTGTGGGCCCCAGCAGTCTAGCACAGGACCACCGTTCTAAAGCACTCCCCGTGAGTTCAGGGAGATCTACTCTCCGGAAAGTGAAAGAGGAAGGCAAATCGAAGGAGGGAGGTGAAAGAAAAGCTCATGGGAAGATTTATTCCAAGCTTCCCGTTATCGAAACGCCAGAGTCGAGCAGCGAGAGCCATTCAGCCATCTACTCACCTGAGGAGAATTCCACAGCTCCACTGCTTGATGAGACCTCTGAATCCAGAGGAGGGACGTTCCCTCGTAAAGGCCGCAGTCGGGACAACAGCACTCGCAGTAGTGCCAGCGAGGTCCACAGAGACTCTGTCACCAGTCCTGATGATGACAATGAAGTCGACGAC
This sequence comes from Enteromius fasciolatus, assembly GCA_032361145.1. Classification (NCBI taxonomy): domain Eukaryota; kingdom Metazoa; phylum Chordata; class Actinopteri; order Cypriniformes; family Cyprinidae; genus Enteromius; species Enteromius fasciolatus. The sequence continues at coordinate 442 of JAUMHR010042196.1, read as the reverse complement.
AAGGATGACGATGGAGAGAATAAGAAAAGCCCCTGGCAAAAGCGTGAAGAGAGGCCCCTCATGGTGTTCAACGTCAAGTAACTCACATGCTGTCCAGGAATGGTTATGGCACCATTTTGGCTATGCTTCAGTAGTCACAAACTCAATTCCTTGAGGGCCAGAGTTTGAGAATTTAGTTCCAACCAGCTCCAACTCACCTGCTTGTAAGTTTCTGGTGATCCTGAAGACCTTGAGCAACTTGATCAGGTGTGTTTCATGATGGTTAGAGCTAATCTGTGCATAGTTGTGGCCCTTCCAGGAATTGAGTTTGAGACTGATGCCTTAGACCAGGGGAGCCTAACCCTGCTCCTAGCAATCGACTGTCCTGCAAAGTTTAGCTCCAACTCTAATCAAACAAACATGCATTTAATTTTCAAGCGATCCTAAAAAAACGTAATTAGTT
>JAUMHR010042195.1:0-10156 GCA_032361145.1 Enteromius fasciolatus | reverse complement strand
ACCTGGAAGCCGGTACAGGTACTACTTTTACACAGTGGAAAACCAAACAGAGCCGAGGCGAGCTGGTACTGTGTAGTAGAAAAGCGCCATTATTTGTGAAACTTATATCGTTAACGCCTAAACGCAACTTTTATAATGGTGTATAATTTTTTTTCTCTACTAAAAGGCACAAATTTGCTATAGTAAGTTCAACCACTAGGTGCCCATCCAATATAAAATCTGCTGTCAAAATTAAGTGGTTAATATTTGGTTTGAAACGTTAAGTTTTTTTTTTTTTTTCTCCAATTGTGTTGTGATACTTTAAATGAACATCACAAAGTGTGATTATTTTATTGGTTTATGTTAATTTTAGATTAATTTCACAATCTTTATTAAATTGTCTTGTGTTTTTATCCTTTGCATTTCAGGTCCTTACTGAAAGGTGTGTTCCTGCCAATGTACTTTAATCACCATAGGTACGATCTGCAACATCTACTAATGTAAATAGGGTTTCTTGCATGAGCATTTTTTTTTTATTACAAGTAGCTTGTTGCTGTTTGTATCTTGTTTACTTTTAATTATCAGTAGCAATTGATAATTTAGTTTTTAACAGATTATATAAATGTTTTAAATTATTATTAAGTAAGTATTATAGAAGTCATATGCTATGCTACTTGTATAACATTTTTAGGCCCGTCACAATGGTCGATATATCGACCTTTCCCATGATATATGTAAAGGAGCGTGATCGTTTTTGGTGCAGCAATTATTGCCACAGATCATTTTTCATTACAGTATAAGGTATAATTTTTCAAATTTCTCATTCCAGTAAATAAATAAATATTGTACAATAAAAAGTAGTTTTCGTGACAGCCCTACTTCAGTGTATTCTGTAATTAAGTAATTGCATAATCATTGATAATGTTTGTATAAGTAAATGGTCATTGTACATGTGTTTACTTATATAGTTAAAGTTTCACCCATTTCACATTATTTAAAAAGTGTAACACGTTTATAGTATTTCTGTTGATGCTGCTTTTTTCAAACCATTGAAAAGAAGAGGGAGTACCTGTCTCTTCAAAGAGTATCTGGTAGATAAACTAACAATCATTGCAGCAGTAACGATATCCTAGGGCTTTTAATAATAAAAGCATTGTCCATTTAACATTGTGGGATGTGGCTTGTAGCAATGGCAATTTTGGTCTTGACTAAAATCACGATTTATGGCTAGATTTGCTACACTCAAAATTACTATCCACAAAGTAAACAGAGCGATGGACTCCATCGTGTCCAGTAGAGTTTCTCCGATTCTTTAGAACGATGGGAGCCGAGTCCCGGCTGGGTGGAAGCCATTCTTTCTGCCTAGTGTGAGTACTGAAAACTCTGAAAACGTTCTTTGAGGTGCTTCAGAAATTCTTCTTAGAGATGGATGCTACCAGACTCTCAACCAAGGTACAGGTACTTTAAAACAAACTATATGAGTGAACCAACATTGAGCTTTTGCACTTGAAACAATTGTATTAAAAAACTTAAGTTTGCATCTTTCTTTTTCTTTTTTCCTTTTTTGTGTGACACACACCACTATTCTGGGTGACATGTTTCTTTGTCATATGAAATGTGTTGAGAATTTGTTTTTTCTACATCATTAATGCTGAGGGAGGTGATGCCAAAAATACATGCACAGAAAAAACTGTATGAATAAACCAACGTTGAGCTCTTAAAACCTTGTGGCATTTTACATACAGGCCTGCTTTACACGTGTCCAGAGTTGTTGTTTTTTTGTTTTGTTTTAAAGGTAAAGATTAGCCCAAAATCCTAATTTAAACGCTGTCACTCATGGGCATGTTTAAAAATTAGTTTCCTCTTGTAAAACAGAATTTGATAAATAGTTGAGTTTTTGATGAATTGATGAATAAAGGAACTAAACTCAACTACTTTAACAATTTTTTTTTACAATGTTTAAAGTAATTTGTGTGGAAACTGTTGACAAACTACAATTAATTCAACCTAACTAGTAAAAATTACGTTTAGTTAAAGCATTTTATGATTAATTAAGCTTTAATTGGATGTTTTGTTGTAAAGTCATTAGTTTACTTTGAATAGACAAATATGCAATATGCTACTTCTAAACAAATTTCGTTAGTCCATTTAACATAACTGACTAGTTAAACTCAAATGTCTCTTGTTGAGCTTGTTGGACATGCTCTGATATTTGAGCTTTTTTCAGCTACTTAGAACATATTATTGACCAACCTGTATTTTTCTTGTAATCAGCACAAACTGCTCTACAATAATATGTGACCAAAATGAATTTACATATATTTGCATTTTTTAGGGAAAAAAAAATTATGAATTAATAAAAAAAACATTTTTTTTTAGTAAGCCACTCTGTGTGCTACAGTGCATGGAAGAGACGTGTTCATTTCCAACTCACTTATTTAGCTATAGTAGCGATTTTTTTAAAATTACTGTGAACACATAATGCTGTTGCTTTTGAAATACACTATTAGTTGTAAGGAATCGGGGTGAATCAGACACTTAAAATTTGATCAGAACATTGAAACGTGAAGAGACACTAAAACAGTGCTGTTCATATTTTCTGATGCAGACATTATAAAATCTGTATTATAACAATTTTTTTTCAAATATCTAACTATATGCAGCACAATATGTGTGAATGTAAGCCCATGAATGCGTGTGTATCTATATGTTGATCTCTGCCTGTTTGTGTGTGTGAACATGGACAATAGGCTCACAGACAGAGACACAATGTGCTTGACCTTCTATAAAACATCCAGGTTGCCCTATAAACCTCAAAAAAATGCTCGAACCCCGGTAATTGCTGCTTGCAGCTATATTTATATTTATTTTTTAATTTGGCCACCTTTTTGTAATAAAAATTATTCAGCCTATTTAATTTATTTTAAAAAACGTGGACGTTTATTTTGTGTGATTTTATGGCCTTAAGCATTCAGAAACTAATCACACTGTATTAATAAAATCATAGTTTCTGTCTAGGGCAAAAATAATTAATTTACTTTTATATTTATAGAAAGTTCTATTTTGACCCCTTATAGGCTAGTAGGTGTTTTTTTTGTTGTTGTTTTTTTTTGAGGGAGGGGGCACAACAATAATACGGCCCTGATGTGCTTAGAAATTTGTTCAGTTAGAACCAAATATTTGAGTTGATTGTAATTAGACTATTTTATACTGTTGTTGTAATTTCTGTTTTAACATTTTGATTGATGTTTTGTTTTCGTTACCGCTGGTTTTTCCGGTGATCATGTATTTTATGATAAGTGGCGCAACCACCAGTTTCAGCAGAGACAAGACCAGACAAGAGACAAGACAAGAGACAATCCATGAACGCATCGTTGACCGTCACACAGGAAGGGTGGACGTCTAATCACAGCATGCCTGCAGAAATCGTTCAGCTGTGGAAACCGGTGTCCAAGTCAACTGTTGAGATGGACACCGCTTTGAAGATGTCTGTGTTAGAGCAGAAACGGCAGGGCCTTGCCATCAAAGACTTTGGAGGGCCGCAGGGTCTAGGTTAGTACAATTTTTATTTTATTTAATTATTATTATTTATTATTTTTTTGTTGAATTGAGCGGAAGTAGAAAGTGAACGACAGTGAAAATAAGGAGGAAGAAGCGATTTCATTAGTTATTACTTTGTATTATCTAGGTATTAATGCATTATTTATGTATTTTTCATTGTTGTTTATTTGTTTTTCCCCTCATTTTTGTGAGGTAGAAGCTGCATCAAATATTAACCAAACAGAAACATTGTATAAACTAAAGGCGTGATGTGTTTCCCAAACTTTCCCTTGTGATTGTCATCCTTCTGCAGAGACATTTGGCAGGAGCCATTCCACTGTGTTCTGAAGGGGGACGGCGAGGAGATGGACGCAATCCTTTTTAAAGACTGCATGTTTAGCTGTTTAAAGGAGCACATTCATGTAACGCTGCTCTGTGAAACCTAAATCTACAGCTGGCTAATGTTCGTCATCTTGTATATTTCTCCAGCCTGGTTGTTCCAGACGTTTTCCTACAGAAGTGGGGCTGTTGCTCACACTGAGACGTTTTCCAGTGTGTCCCTACATCATCCAGATGTATGAGTGGTCTGATCGTGACTTTTTATGGATCAGTCTGCAGTTCCCTCAGCCGTGTGTGACCTTGCGAGAGTTCATCAGAAAGACTGACTGAACCGGTCGCTTGCGGCCTCATGCGTCAGTTAGTCCTGGCGGTGCAGCACTGCATCGACTGTGGTGTGTTTCACAATGACATCCAAGAAGAAAACATCCTGGTAAACACCAACACTCTGGAGCTGAAGCTGATTGACACCTGATTGGTCACCTGCTCAACAACGCTGGCTATGAAAGGTGTCAATATCGAGGAAAGCTGATTGAGTGTGTACATACAGACTTCCGGTTCACATTTACTCTAAGTGAAAGTTAAATACAAAACCTGGCTAGACAGATGGTTTTCAAATTAAATAGCACGTAATGGTAAATTTTACTTTATTTTATTTTATTTTTTTGAGAAATAAACCGCCTGAGTTCAACTTTAATTCCTACTGTTCACAAAATTAAAGTTAGTGTAGGCCATTTCATTCATTCACAGAAACATGCGTAATTTTGCATTGTTTTATTCTGTTCTGAAAAACATGTGAAATAATATCATACATTGTCTTTCTTACAGGAAAAGTGGTGTACCGCACACCAGAGGTCTTCACAGCACCCAGATTCTATGCCGTCCCAACAAATGTCTGGGCTCTGGGTATTGTGTTGTATCTAATGGTCAACAAGCAGCCCGTCCTCCCGCTCGGAAACCTGGTGTATCTGACGGTAAGAATCACTGATAAATGTCTACCTGATATTACAGCTTTTATAAGATATTTCATTAGATATTTTCACCTGTCAGCTCTGGTGTGTTACGTGCTCTTTACTAACATCTCTTTCTTTTACAGCATGCTTAACCAAACATTGAAGCAGAGCTTACAGCAAAAATGGTTCAAACTGGGTCAGTAAAGGCATTGACCAGCTGCCCTTTCCCAAGGGGAACATCTGGCCGATGATTGGGGTATTGACATACGCAAACACACATCATAACATTGATAGGAGTGGAACCAGAACCTCAACCTCTACAGCTTCTACAACCTTCAATCACTACATGGAAGTAATATGCTCAGTCTATCCTCTCCATAGGCACGAGCTCTGTGATTTATTTATTCAGCCATAATCGCGGAGCTCACGCTGTCATACAGGGGTACCACTTTTATACATATCATTGCTTATTTTCAGCCAAATGTGCCATCAGGGTTTCTCAATGGAAACAGTGCCCATATTGGGGGGGGCCATCGATCTAGAAATTCACAACCGTGTTTTCACTGGCTGTCGTAAGATTACATGTGCTGTCTGCAGATCGGTTTCCCACACATCCACCACATGCCCTTATGTTAATCACTCCATTCCACCAGTTTCCAAACCTTTTCCACCTAAATCCACAAACTATGTTCCAAAAATCCCACACACACACAGCAGTGAGAAGTGAACAACCACGCACACACACCGTGAACATGTATATGAAGCTGGTGTTTTAATTTGAACAGAATTAAGAATTATTTAATTTTTATTAAATAATATTTAATCATTATTTAAATTTATTTTAAATATTTATTTTATTTGTGTACATTATGTACAAAAAGCACAGCTGTTTTTATTGTTAAAGGAAACGAATTGGACGCCGATTTCTGAAGAGCGCATCACAATTATTATTTGTTTATAAATATATATTTTGCATAAGAGCATATTTAGGCTATTGTTTTTCTTTGTTCACACAAGCTCTGCGTGTGAGTGATGTGAATCCTCATGTTATGCTGCTCTTTTTTTCTCTTGGATGATGTACTGTTGACATGTTATTTCACCTTTTAGAAATTGATTTTTTTAAAAAGTCATCTATATTATTTTTAAGGGTGTTATATTATAATGTTGTTATTGTTTTATTTTATCTCTATTTAATAAAACAAAATTGTAGACAGTTTGGAAACTTTGCGCCACCTGGCGGTATTTTTATGTACTTTAACGTGCGACTGAATTAAATTTAAATCCGGGACTTTGCTGCGGCGGCAGTGGACATTTTGGTTGTCCACCTACTGTAGGTAAAGTGAATTTCCAATGGTTGAAATAAAAGGAGTTTGTGATTAGGTGTTTGCCTTTTGTGTTGTTTCGTGTGAAATGTATGTGTCTGCAATGAGGGCAGGAGTAAAATAAGTGTATTTAATATTGAATGTTTTGTCATTTTGATGTAAATGAGGTACACATAAGATTAAAGGTGTATATTGTGTTATTCTTATTTAATTGTTGTGTTGGTGGTAAATACTGTATAATTTGTAAATAATATGTTGCTTTTATGTGAATAAAAAATATTTAACAAGACACTTGTTGCCATTTTACTTGATGTGCGATTTGTAATTGTAATGCATTTTATGCATATCATATGTAATTTATATGTATGAAAATATGTGTATGCATTTTAGTGTTTGAGTATCTTAAAGACTGTAAATATAATATTTTACAAAAGAGAAAAATGCATTCGCACTTCATATAGTATACTATGTATATGAATATTTTATAATAATTATCATATAAATTGTAGAAGTAAATATAGGATTTGCACGTTTTTAACTGCTGTTCCTATAAAAAGTGTTTGTAACTTAATGTTTGCGTTTTTATTTTCGTAAAGGAAGCATCCGTTTTGGCTTCACCAAATCTTACCCTGGACGTCCAATGCACTGCAGAGTTTGAATCTAACCCTAATCAATCTCACCTGAGCATGCTAATTAGTGTATCAGGATCATTAGGTGGGTGAGTTTATTTTTATCAGGGTTGGAGCTAAACCCTGCAGTGCATTGGACCTTCAGGGTAAGATTTAGTAAATCCTAGTTTAGCGCATTAGACTTTTTAGTTGTAATGTGTTACTTCAAAAACGCTTTTTTATGAGGTTCTGGATGATAATTCAAATAGTCATGGATAATTTGGCATTGTTTTGTAGGTGCCAATTTAGTGGACATTGTTTTGTGTGTGGATGAGATTAATTTGTCCTGTTCATGCATACAGAGATCACACACTCATTGCTCAACACAGTGTAAGAAGTAGCCTAGTTGTATTTGGCCATAGAAAGAAATATTTTTATTTTTTAAATATAAACTATGAAATAAGAGGTCTATTGTTATTTTAGTTTAATAAGTTATATATTTTTTTGTACAATTAACAATTTATGATGGGTGGAGAAGTGGATGGGTGGGCCTAGGTTAGTTGGTTACCTATTGTATTAGAATACGAAATATAGAATATGAATATTTGATGTCACGTGTGTAGAACCATTATAAAGCGTTATAGTGTTGCCTGAGGGTAGAGGACTAATTGTGTCTCCAGCCAAAAGACAGAACACTGAAGTAAAAAAAAAAAAAGGTGGATGATTCCATTTGCGGGTTTGTGAGTTGTTCAAGATTCTTTAATGTCTTCTTGCAGACGAGTCGTGAAACATTCGTTAGAATGGCTGTATTTTTGGTTGAAAAATGACCAACATTTTTAACAGCAGAGAAAAACAGAAGCCCTGTGAAAATCAACGGCATAAGGAAATCAATCAGTAAGTGTAATCATATATTGGTTTAATTAATAAAATCTATATATACACACACACACACACACACACACTATACACTTGGTAGGTAATTGATTATGTTTTGAAGGTTCACAGGTTGGAGATTTCAATGTTCAGTGCGGCAGAGAAACTGATGTGACTGTGGTAGAAGATCTGGGCTTTTCGTTTAAAAAGACAAGTGGCCGAGATTAAGTTGATGGCTCCAAACGTACATGTGAGTGAATTTAGTTTTTTGGTAGATATAACGAGTGTAATTAAATTAGGCTGTAAAATGTTCCCAAAATAATAAATGTATTATTGTGTTGAATGTTTTTATATTAATTAGGAAGTTGAAATAGGTGATTTAGAAATGATGTGGTAAATTTGTTGGATGTCGCCTTGTGATGTTTTTAGGAAATTAGAAAAATGGGTTGAATGTCTTTTTTTGTGAAGTTTAGGTTTGATTACATTATTATTTTTATCTATAGCAAGATTGTTATTTGCATTTTTTTTCACTTAGGTGGGCAGTGTGGAGGCTTATGTCAGCCACTTTAAACCTGCCACGGAGATGGTAGAGGTGTAAGGTACTTGTATTGAGGTACAAAGTTGCTACGTTTCTGACAAGGCAGGCTGTATAAAAATACAATTATGGGACAACCTATTTGGCAAGCTCATTAGTGCAAAGAGCTACTGTATCCAAAATGTTTCTACTAGACATTTCGGAGGATCTCTGTTCTTAACCTTTTTACCTGATAATGATTGTACAGTGGAAAAAAGGCTGTCATTAGCATTATTGGCAAAATTACTGCAGCTGAAATTACTGTATCTTGCAAATGCAGAAAGTGCCAGGCTTGGCAAAAGGATTTAAAGCCTAAAGGAAAGTTTCATCGATGTGTGGGCTTTTACAAAAGAGCCAAAGCTTTGAAAAAAGTGTAAAGGTAAAGTGTGTGTGGCCAACAGTGGTGGAGAAGACCTCACTTTGTCAAACAGTGTGCTAAAACAATATTTGACAGAGGAGAATGTCTTACACCTCCTGGAGGATACTCAGGATGTTGAGGAGTACCTGTTAAGCTTGGAGAAATGCAAAATAACATTGTTGTTTGTCTTCAACAATTGCTTCGCCTGCAACACCATGTGCAGTTGAGAGGAGTTGTGGGTCAAGAGTTACCCAAAGATACAGTGGCTGAAGAGGTTGCAGTTGTACGCAGATTTAAGAATAACTAGCAGGTATAATATCATCTGATATTTATTCAATTCATGAATGTTTTAAAAAATGTTTTTTATGTTTAGAAAAAAGATGTTGAATTATTTAAATATTAACATTTTGTTATTTTAAAAATCAATGATTATTGATAAATTGTGAAATCATCCTTTTCTTATATTTCTGTTACATGTTTTGATGTTCTTTGTTGTAATTGCCCTGTGCTCTTAGATTTTCCCCCGTGACCTAGTTTCATTTAAATTAGCTATTCATGTAAGGTGTGTCTGGTTTATTATCAGTGATTGTCTCAGAAGTCTGATTCTGTCCTTCAGTTCTTGTCCGTTCTCGTCTGTGTATAAACTGCTCCTTTATATTCTTATTGTCTATTAAATGATGTTAAACTGCTCCAGTGACTCGCTTCGTCTGTTCAGTTTACAACAGCGTTACAATTTCCTAGGTGATTATCTAAAACGTATGTTGTTATATCTAATTTATTTATAGTAATTATATAGGCGTTATTATATAACAAGTAAACAAAAGATATCATGATGAAACTTACAGAGAGAAAGTAATTAAATCCAGCAATGAAAAGTACAAAAGAAATAAAAAGCATCAACAGTCTGTTAAACAGTACAGTATCGACAAATATGAAAAAGACGAGTCGCACAGACAGTCTGTCAAACAGTATAGTGTCCAAAAATATCATCAAAATGAAATGTATAAAAATAACATACAAAAAGTATAAAAAATATATTAATTTTGCCAATACTGTTAAAATGAAAAATTCTGTAACACAATTTCAAGTAGGTAAAAGAAAAAGGCATAGACTATGTAATTTAAGAGTTTAAGCAAAAGATATCTTCCGGTCCTGAATATGTTTGTGCGGTCTGTCATTGTTGTTGCTTTAAAATGCAGGACAAACGTTGCAATAAGAATAAATGTTTAGAAAAATAAACCACATAAGTTGGTTGTATCGCAGAAAAATGTATAACACTGAATTATCTTCATACTGTAAGTCCCGGTTTCACAAACGGAGCTTAGCTTAAGCCAGGACTAGGCATTAGTTAAAATAAGATATTTAAGCAACTTTTACACAAATGCCTTATAAGAAAATATTACAGGTGTGCATCTTAACACAGAACAATGACACTGACATGTTTTAAGACAGTGGTTCTCAACCGGTGGGGCGCGGACACTCTCGCGGGGGGGTGCGAGTTGTCAGCTCTCTTCGTCAGGTCGTGTGGTGTATGTGGCTGAACTGTATTCAAATGTTATAAATATAAAAACACCACATTTTGAAATGTAACTGCAGTATGTCAGTTTAGTTTA
>JAUMHR010042194.1:0-10167 GCA_032361145.1 Enteromius fasciolatus | reverse complement strand
CTGTGTTAAGATGCACACCTGTAATATTTTCTTAGAAGGCATTTTTGTAAAAGTTGCTTAAATATCTTAATTTAACTTATGCCTAGTCCTGGCTTAAGCTAAACCCTGTTTGTGAAACTGGGCCTTTATGTATTTAATTCTAATTGGATACTTTAATACGCATCAGCACGGTTGGGGGTTTCCTGTGAGACCAAAAAAAGTTCCTAAAGCCTCTACGTCTGAAGTTTTTCTTAAAATTGCCATTTCTTTCTGCCTACTATGTATAGGTTTCTATGTAAGTACTGGTACTTTGAATGGATTGAGGCTGGAATTTAGCACATTTGAAGTGCACGTACTTGATAAACTTATACAAGGTGTGGAGAGCATTCACTCAGTACCATTATCTCGTTTTTGACCAAGATGGCTTTTAGAGGCTTTTGCATCTGAACTCTTCAGTTGTTAAATGAACAGTGTACCTGTACTGCAGATTCAGTCAGTACATCAACAGTGTATGTTTTTAGTGATTACTAATGTATGTTGAGATCACGCTGCATATTTATGAATTTCTGTGGACTGTGCATGCCACAGCATGAGTAGTCAGCATTGGAGGGTTTTTTCTGCTTGTCTGAATACTGAAGGATTTGTAGTCCTGGCAACATGATCAAACTCACTTGAGCTTTTAGGCTTAAATCTGATGTCCAGAAAGCCGCTAATACTGCTGATACCACTGGGTTGTGAAATCCACATCTTTGTTTGTTCTTTGAGTCTTGGTGGCTGTAATTCTGATTGGTGAAGAGAGGGCCCTTGTGGTTTAGAGGTCTCTTTTACTGACTCAAGGTAATTGTTTCAATTAAAACTGTAATTACTGGATAGGCTCAACAGTCAAGAGTTGAAGAGACGACATGCACAGGGGACTAACTATAGAGTAAATTAGAGAAACCACTTCTGCCTTAGTCAAGTGGTGTCTCATCCGTATCTCATTCATTCGCATTTATGTGAGTTATAGCTGCACAGAACATGAAACAATGTCAGTCTGAACGGAGCATTTCAGTACCTAGTGACATTTCAAGCAATATTCAGACAAATTTGAAACAAAAAGATGATGTATAACAGTTGTTTTCTCTACATTTAACTTCTAGTGTTCCTTTGGATTCTGAGGTTCCTTCAGTTAGGAGATCTCAAACCCAGCATGCCTCGTAAACCTCTTAACATCTGTTCTCCTCATTTTTCCCTGTCTTATGACTGTCATACATAAAAGAGATGAATTAGGCTTCTCTTTCCCAACTTCTCATGCCGGCAGTTCCGACAGTGAGAGCGCGACAGCAATTAGCTTTTCCGCTTCCTTAGCAAAACCTTCTATTGAAATCCTGTTGCATCAGGCCGAGGAACACTGGCTGAGAGAATCTCTAATTAAAGAGCAGACCGGGTGCGGATGAGCTCTGCTGCTCCCTGCCACCCTCAGTTCCGGACGCAGCCAGAATCAATGGGGCCAAGGAACAGTCAAGAATGGGCCTGCAATGATCAAAAGCGACAGAGGAGAAAAGAGAGAGATGAAAGAGAGGAGAAAGGCCAAAGCACTTTTGGATGTCGACAAGAAAATATCTAACTGCAAAAACATGATGGAGTTCAGTCACACATGGTTTTTCCTTTTTCAATTTTAGATTACCAAAAATCTACTGCGTGGCAGGATTGTAATGCATCATAGCTGCAGATGTGATGTCTGCAAGGTAGGCAACTGTTGATTGATGGTTACAGTATCAAAAGGTTTTGGTATGTTTTTTTATGCTATTGATATTCATATTTTAAGATGCATTTAATTTCTATGATGGCAGGATTTTCAGCAGCCATTATTTCATTGTCACATGATTCTTCAGAAATTCTAATATGCTTCTTTAGACCTCAAGAAACATTATTGTTATTACCAATTGAAGTCCTTTTTCCGCCACTGAATAAAAAAATATTTTTTGAACTGTGAAATAAGAAGTAGCAATTGTGAGTTATAAAGGCAGAATTGTGTGATACAAACTTGCTTTTTTTCTCAGAATTGTAAAAGAGATAAAGTCGCAATTGCAAGTTATAAAGTCAGAATTGCAAAATTTTACTGCGAGAGATTTACAAAGTTCAATTTTGACTTTATAACTCACAATTCTGACTTTATAAATTCAAGTTGCGAGTTTATATATCACAGTTCTGAGAAAATAAGTAAGAACTGCGAGTGTGTATCAATTCTGAGAAAAAAAAATTGTGAGATAAAAAAACAGGCTTCCATACCATAGGAAATCAGTTGTGCTGATTAATATTTATTTTGGAAACTGTGATACTTTTAAAGGGTTATTGGATAAAGAAAATTTCAAAAAGAATAGCATTTGTTTTAGAAATAGAATTTTGCAATTTTATAAACCTGTTTACTTTTAATCAATTTAATGTATCAAATACTAATTAAAAAGTACACTAAAAAAATAGTGCCAGAAATTGTTACTAAATCTCACTTCAAATTGAAACATTATCAATTACTGCAGCATAATTTTTACAGATTCTAAGTCAAACTTAAATCTAAAACTCTATTTCAAATTCTTAATCAAAGAACATGATTTTAAGAATAGAAATAAGATGCTGTAATAAATATTTATAAATCATGCCTGGAATGAGCTCAATAAAACAAAAACAGGTAAAATGCCAGAAATAAATGCATTTGCCTTTGGACACAAATACTTTTTGTGCTCACAATGATAATACTGAAAATAGTAAGAGCTGTATAAATATATATTTTTTAATAGGGCACAATGGGGTTAAATGAACCATTTAGGTTCAACAGTGTAAGATATAAACACAAATACATATGTACAGTAAATAGAAAATATTACATTACATTTAGTATTGATGGAGTTACACAATTTGAGGCAAAAGAAACAATAAATAAAGTTTGTAAATAAAGTGATCAGAGAGTTTTATCTAATGTGATTTGCAGTGTTATTAATTAAAGGTATATTTCACACATGAATGTCAGTGTGGAAGCAGTACACACTTCAACCTAGTGTTAACTTGGTCAGCTATTTTCAATTTCAGTCTTAGTGTTAGTCCTGTGTTAAATGTCCATTTTTATCATATTAAAAGAGAGAATTTGCTAACAGTGTGGAGTTGGGGTGGTGTGTAGAGAATGCTGATTCGAGAGATACCAAGGTTTTTTATAGGAGACTTCTTTTGTTCTGATTGGATAACAATGTAACCACAAATTATGAACAAGCCCTGTTAATTATCTGTTTGTGTTAAATGTTCCTGTTAGATCGCTATACTCCAGCTTGGAGTGTTTTTAGATAATCAATGATAACAATATCCAAGATTTTTATAATTATAATATATTAAGTTACATGGACTTATCTAAAAAATACATCTAATCAACTTACTTCCAATCTAATCAAGAGTAAATAAACCAGTAATCACATTAACAAACTATCCAGTGATATTCTAGTTAAGCTTCTTTTTTTCTCTCGTAGTCTTTGATTTGATTGAAATCAATTGTAAATAATTGTTTTCAGTTTTCTCTTTATAATTAGTAAAGTCATCTCAGGCATTGGAAAAAACAAGCAACACCACCACCATCTGTCAATGGAACTGTACATGTATAAAGGACCCTCCTTTGGTGACTGGTAAACTGCCAACATCAGCTTACCCAGAGGAGACTACAGCAGGGCCTTGAGGATTTAGATGGGACTTCGTTTGAGCTCTAGCCAAATCCAATCTCATCATTTCCTGGTTCTTTCTATAGCCGGGCTCCATATGAGCTGTGTTTGCAGCAGAGGGAGAGACCGTCCTAATTCAAACACAGAGGTTATGCTGCAGTGTGTGGATATTAACCTCGCTAAGTGGATGCAGGGCAGTTTTTATTACAGACCTTCCTTAGAAAACATCTTCTGTTGTGCACAAGAACATATGGTGAATATTTCTACATGGCTTCTCTGAGAAATACAGGGAATAGTTTGATATAATATCTATGATTAATTTGTTCATTTTTTCATTAGGCATGAATGATTACTGCAAATGAAGAAATGCACAATATAAGTTGTGGGATGGATGGATGGAAGTATAGTAAGAGTTACAGAGAATTTGTAACCATAGAAACACCAGGGGAAAGTCAGTGCTGTCCTTGGTCAGGGATGACTCACAAACTTTCTGGATTGTTTATCAGAAGACTGAACAGAAAATGAAAGCTGTTAATCAGGAATTTAGTTCGAAAGACAAATACGGCACAGGTGTTGCGTATTCTGTGTGTTTTGTTCTGGGTTTTTTCCACATGTGTTCACCTTTGCCCATATTTGGTGTTCCTGACCTCGTTATTAAGTTAGGTGATTAAGTTAAGGTTATTAGGTGTTTTCAGTTCCCCCAAATTTTTCCTTGTGTTTAATTACCCCATATGTGCAGTCTCCCTTGTTGGTCCTTAATGTTATCTTGTATGTCTGTAAGTGTTCTATCCTGTATTCCTGAGTTTAATAATTAAAAGACTATCGTTTCTACGCTCCGTGATTCCAGCATTCTCATTTCCAGCATGACTGTAACAGAAGGACTGATCAGACCCAATACTAGAGCGCCGTACAATGCCTGTGCCGCAAGTGTGCCCTCGGATGTCCACCCCGCAAGAGCGCCAGCTAGAGCCTGCTCCTACTAAGTGGTGTCCAGTGCCAGCCCCAAGTAAGTGACTCCCGAGTCCCGTTCTCAAATCGAATCCAGGATAGCCATTCCAGTTCCCCATGGATTCCTTTTTGCAATCACGGCCAGGAGAGCCGTCCCCTAACTCTGAGAATCCAGTCCGCCAGTCAAGGCCAGGAGTGCCATCCCCTAACCCTGAGGATCCAGGGATGGCGTCTTTGTATGTTTTATTCTCTGTTGTCTGTTGAAGGTCTCCATATGTTTTATTATGTAAAATAAAGTATAATATAACAATCAAATGATGCATACTTGCTGGATAAAAGTATTCATTACTACTAAAAAAAAAAAGTACTGACTAAAATTTTGAACATACATTATTAATGATATGGTTTGTTTGGCAGAATTGTAATGTTACTGAATCTCAGGATGAAAGTAAAATGTACTCAATATTAGCTTATAATTTCTAAACCCCCAACACTAAACCTAAAACTAACTTTAAACAGCCGAAAAAAATATATTTTGAAAACGGTGCTAAATAAGGGTGTACTCACACTAGGCAGCTTAAACTGTGCCCGAGTGCGTTTGACCACCGAAGCGTGGTTCATTTGACTAGTGTGAGTGCTCCAAACTGTGCACCTGGAGCGGTTTGGAGCGCCGTCCCTGGCCCACTTGTAAGAGGTGTGCCAGAGCACGGTTCAGTTGAACTCAGGCATGGTTTGCATGTAGTGTGAGCGTTAACTGTGCTGGAGCACGGAACAGGATGTGCAACGTCACGTTTTTGCAATGCACAAAAACCAACATAGCGGGAAAAAGGTAGCTTTGGTCTACGGCAGAGGTGCAATGCTTCTTTAACAATAGGCTGTGAGAGGGCTGCGGACCAAACTACTCAAAATTACTATCCACAAAGTAAACAGAGTGATGGACTCCATCGCACTCAGCTAGAGCGCCGCTCTTCCTGTATATCCTGAAACCGAATTACAGTATATTACAAACATGGAACCATATTTGTGCTGTGCACCACAAACAGAGCCTCTAACATATCTGTGTAGCTCAGAGGATCGGCAAAGCTGTCAAATAATTCTCATGTAGCTTCAGGACTGTTCTGTGTGTGGACCATCACCAGACCCTCAGAGCCACTGTCACATCTGATTAGGCAAGAGAGTATTACTAATAAGGAGTTCTTCTCTAGCATCTTCTAGGCTCTTTTTAATTAGAACTAACGTGACATTTTACCACATAACTGGTCAATACTCCCTAAACCATGTGCAAATCCAATAAGGCTGGTAAAACATATCTTTGAGATAATAATCACTTAATTACCTGGGCTGTAAACAAGTCCGTCTCGTTTAAAAAGTCACACCTTCTCCTCAGTGGGGATTTTGGTTATCTTACAGCAATTAATAACCTCTCTTGGGGATTGCTTTCAGCTCTTTTGATAAATCCTCTTTGGCAGGAAGGTAAGAACTAAATAAATTGCTGAAGGGTCTGTGCTATCAGTCTTTGGCAACTATGAGGAAGTACAACTTTAAACTTCTGTTTGCATAGCGTATGGTTGACAAATAATGATTCCGGAATTATTCCCTTTTTTCTTTTCAAAATTTCAAGGGAGTTTTAATTAACCCTGATACTACTGAACTCAGTACAATGACCTATTGAGGTACTGGAAAATGTTCAATGTAATGGATACACGTAGCCTTTTACAGTAGTGTTTTATCCCTGAATTATAAATGAAATAAGTAAATGATTCACTGAATCACTAATAAAAACTTTTGTTTTATTCCTGAATAAATCTGTATTCTTAAACAAAACAGATGAAAGAATGAGCCAGTGACTTGCAAGACAGACACAACTGAACTACTGAATCGCTCAAAAAATTCAAGCCATTTTGGTGAAATGGCCCCTTAAGGGAATTTAATAAAGACCACAAATATACCATGAAACCTGGTAAAAGCATTTCTCTCTTCAGCTCAGCGTTAAAATTTCTCAGCTTAAATGGGCAAAAACAAATTGTCGACAAGAAGGTAAATGCATCTGACATGCGCTGGCACAAATTTAATTTTTTTCTCTATGTTCCCTCCGTTTAATAATTCCCTCTCTTGGCTTGGGGAAACTCCATTTCTGACCCCAGACAAGAGCTGTGATAAAGCAATTAAGTGAATTCTGTGTGGGTGGCTCAGGTTGACAGGCCCAGTCTGGGAAATGGCAAGAGAAGCCTGCTGCCAGCCTGCCTTCGACTGACACACTCCTTCACATGAGAAGGAATCAATTTGTCTGATGGCTGTGAGTCAGTCATTGAGACAGGCAGGTATGTACTTAATGGACAGCATAGATTACATTTTAATACAATTTTCTACCTTTGGAATGAATGACCAATCTGTGCCTTTGGCATTTCTCCTATAAAGCAGATGTTTGGCTGGGTTGCAAAATTTGTTAAAGTGTAGTTTTTGTTTTATATTTCTTCAAATGAACGTCTTTCCATCCAAAATGTAACATATACGTCAAGTGATTTAAGACATTAAAAAAGCACAAAACATCAGATCAAATTTGCATTAATTATAAAATAGCATGTAACTTTAACAAACTTAAAGGGATAACGGTCACAAAAATAACTCCCCCTATTGCTGTATGATTTACTTTCTTCTGTGAAAAATATATATATAATGTTTGGGGGGGAAAAGCTTATTATTTCCGACCCCATTGTCTTTATTTTCCACAGAAGAAAACAGTATTTTTTCCTTACTACAGGAAAACACAGACAATGTATTTTTTGATTGCACGCTCACGATAACAGTGAAACTACCGATTCATTATAGACAATCTGTTTTTATTTCTCCCACATTATTTTTAATATCCAAGCAGATGTATCCATGCAGTTCACAGAGGCCTATGGGAACTTTTTGCCCTACCACTCTTCCACACACTTAAACAGCCCATCACAGCAGGGAGGGACAATAAATAAATAAACAAGAAAACAGCAGAATTTCAAATTGAGCACAGAACAGAGTGACTCGTCTTTCTTCCTCTTCAATACCTCACAACAGCATCCCAGCAGCAGCTTCCTCGGGACAGACCAGCGAAAAATCTTTTTAAGCTGAGAGAGCTGCTGGCTCAGCAGCCAGACCTGAATCCAAGCAAAGTGCTTTCTAAAAGGCCCTCAGAGTCTGTGATCGTCCACACGTCCTCGGGGGCCTCCATGCTAATGCAGCTGCAGAGTGGGTGATGCAGCTGTGAGCGAGAGTGCTTTCTGATGAACAAACACCCGAAGGTGTTTATCTTCAGCTAGCTCCATCTGCCAGAACGCGCCTAGATCTCATTCAGCTCCCTGATCAGGACACCTTGGAGTCCCATGTGGTGCTATTCTGAACAAGTTCAAAGGTGATAATGAGTCGTTTATGGCCTCTGGTGGTTCGTGCTTCTGAAGATGTTCATTTTGTGTGCAAATTAATGGTTCACGCATTCAAAACATGTTATGAGCAACTTCTTCCTTCTTATTATTTTGACCTCTGCCATGAATGAAACTAAGCATTGGGAATTGTGTTTGCAGTAAAGAGATAATTTACAACAGACTTGATAACATGATTACTTATTAATAGCATCGCTATAATTGATGGGAATGGAAGATCTATTTTTAGAGCTGTTTTTGCAGTGTATTTTTTATTAGGGTGATCATATGTTCACTGTTTTACCAAACTTGTCCTGGCCAGGATTTCTAAACTGCCTAAAATATCTGTGTTTTGGCTTTGTTTTCCTAGTGTGGTTAAGCCTTTGGTGAAAGTAATCACTGATAAGTATTTCAACCAATAGCAGGGTCATTCTACAGAAACGTCCACTTTTGGAATGGCAAAAAAAAGTTCAAATGTATTTATTTTTCTAACTTTTAAAACATATACCACATTATTAGATTACCTTCTGACTTTATGAATACATATAAATGCAGTTATTGTTTTTTAAATTGTTAAAAAAACGTATTTGACCTTTTTTGTGGTACTTGTAATTCTTTATGCCACATTAATGGCTCAAAAAAGGTGTCATTTTTCAAATAACACATTGATTTATTTTAAAATATATATTTTTTTATTGTAATATTTAGGCTAGGGACAATGACCCAGTTTTCTGTACAATGACCCAGCACGTGAACATTGTAAATAATCCACCAACCATGGGGTGTGAGAAAGTCAGGTCCTTAGAAAGCGTATATAAATTATTAGTACTGTAGAGAACAGAAGTCAACGGAAGAGAAAAAAGAGAAAAAAAAAGGAAAAAGAGGACATGTGGTCACCCTACTTTCATTTCCAAACACATTTATGCACATGAAACAGATATCAACAATCATTTTAGACAGCTTAGAACAAATATGCATACACTGTCACAATAATGACAAACCATGTGTGGCATATTTGAAAGGAAGGTTGAAGGAAAACAAAGATTGATGTCCGTATCTGAGCTGGAATTATTACAGCGAATGACAGTTATCTAATTATCATAGTTATATCCAGACACTGATATTCTGGTGGTGTTAGTGTGTGTGTGTGTACATGTGTATGTGTGAGAACAGCCTGGTAAGTCATTAAGATCTGAATGAGAAAAATATGAAAATAATATTAATCATAACAGCCTTAAATAAATGCACGTTCGGATTAATTCCCGATTGCACAACCATTTCACACTTAATTTTCCAGAATAGAAGTTAGCAGCAACAGTTTGTTGAATGTGTTGATAGATATGTTGCAGTTTATGAGTGAATTACTGCTTAAAATCAATCTGTGAATTTGTAGTGTTACTGGTTTTGTTAACAAACATTTGTCTCTTCTGTCCTCATAAGCATTTGGAAGTCATTCCATATGCACACATGCTAGTTACAATTTAACATTTTGGCAAAGTTATTTTTATTAATGCCAAGTATAAAAACAATAATGAAAAGTAGAACACTGTGAGACATGTAAAAAGTCACTAATATGTAAGCTGTAATAGTAGCAACACCTCTAAAGCAGTGTGTTCTGATACTGAGAATAATAATAATCGGATGCTCAACTGGAATCTGTTGATATGATGCACGTGTAGCCAAAGCCAAGACCCGCTCGGCCGTTAAATGCTACAATATTCCAGTAATAGATGGCCTGCAGCTGGAAAGAAGACCTGAATACCAATAGCCTGATTAGATGGATTGTGGTTAAACTAAAAACTTGATCCTGCTCCTCTCTCTCTTTCTCTCTCCCTCTACCATTTGTGGCGGGAAACCCAGTAGCTCATCAGCGTCGCCCTGGCAATCATCAGGAGCACCTGGGAACAATCACCGCGGGCCAATCGGTCACGGGAGAACCAGTGCTGCGTCCGAAATCGCATACTGCTTAAGTAGGTACTACATTTAAAACCGAACGTACTACCCGACAGTTAAAACAGTAGGTACTATATAGTACGAATGGGGGTAGTATGAATGGAACTCGGACATACTACATCTGCCATATTGATGTTGTCACGTGTGATGCGTCGTCACAACAGCGCGACAATTTAAACTTTCAATAAGTCATCCGTTTATTTAGATTG
>JAUMHR010042192.1:0-10173 GCA_032361145.1 Enteromius fasciolatus | reverse complement strand
TGATAGTAATCTAAGCTACTACCGGCACGCTCTGCATTGTTTGCGTGTTGCAGGCTACGTAATTTACGTAGGAATGCGCGTTTTTGGCGGGACCATAGACATAATAAATACTTTATATTTATATTAATATACTACTATATATTTATATTAATATACTATATATTTATATTAATATAATATATAAATTAATATATATTTATATTAAATTATATTAAATAACAATTTATGAATAATATATATTAATTTATTATCTATGGGCGGAACCACGGGCTGGGCCACTCTGAGGTTGATTCGGGGCCGCATGTGGCCCGCGGGCCGCCAATTGAATAGCCCTGCAGTACAAGCTGCAAACAACACAATGATTTCTAAAAGTGCCTGATTGGTTTGAGGACTGTAACCTATGTACAGTATTCGATAAAGTTTCTTGAAATTGTACGTTTAAATCCTTTCCTCTGGTGTTTAGCAAGTAACGACGACGCATGACTTGTTACCTGCACTTGAAAAGAGCCCCCTTTCTTATATCATTACACTTTTCAAACCTGACAGCCCCCGAGATCTCACTGGATAGAAAAATATCCATCGGGACGCAGCTGGTTATTACGTGGGTACTGTTAGCTTTATTAATGGTGAATTTATTCGGGTGATGTTAAACATTTGCTGACAGAATTGAGGTGAAATGCCTCCCTCTAGTGTTTATAATAAAAGACTAGAGGATTAAAATAAAAATTTCAAATCGTTTAATAAACATCAGCGTAGGGTATAATATAGGGTAGGAATTGGTGCATAATTCTAGTCGATAAGCCATTAAAGCTAAAAAAAATATATAATGATTTTAAATAAATAAAT
Organism: Enteromius fasciolatus; assembly: GCA_032361145.1. Taxonomy (NCBI): domain Eukaryota; kingdom Metazoa; phylum Chordata; class Actinopteri; order Cypriniformes; family Cyprinidae; genus Enteromius; species Enteromius fasciolatus. The sequence continues at coordinate 9,327 of JAUMHR010042192.1, read as the reverse complement.
AAATTTGAAGGGTCACATAAATACAACCCCTTAATGTGCATGTTGCCGTTCGCGTAATTACAGGCTTTGCGTTCTTTCACTGGGACGTGAGAGAGAATCAGACGACTGTTTCTCACGAAACACCCCTTTGGTGACAAACATAACGATTAGAAATAACCTAATTCACGATGCTAGGACGTTCCACGTCAACTGCATATTTTAATTACTTTTTATAATGTGTAAATTTAAGAGTCAATTTAGCACAGCCCATTTTATATAGACTACACTGCGTGCGATCACATGATATTTGTTTATTTATTATATATAATATAGGCTACTTAGATGTGTTTGGCTTAGGCTATTTTATTTAAGAGATCGTACGTTTTAAATATATTCCATAAATTATGTAATAAAGAGGCGTTTCTTCACAAAATATGAAAAGCTTTCTAATAGAGCTGGTTGAAGTGCATTAGCGTGCGTGGGGAGGCGTCAGTGTGAGCAGCGCGCGATGTGTGTACTTTCATATTTTACACTGTGAAGCGCGTGAGTCGATCACTACACACTGGATGTACCTGCTAAAGAAACACCTTTCAAGGCGCCCAGGGCGGAAAATGGGACACCTTAGCTCCCAACTTTTAATCTAACAGGACTATTGTTGCTTGTTGCAGAGTCTGGATTGTTGACATGGCAGTAGACGGTAATTATACTATTTTATTTTAGTCATAAAGATGATCGTAGTAGTATTTAGTACATTGCAAGCTAGAGATGATTCGGTGTGTCTGCTATCCCAAAATAATGCTCTCTTTTTAATTTTCTGGTTATATGATTTTGAATGATTTGAATTAAACACTAATTTTGAAATTGCACTCAGGTAGGCACTTTCTCGTATTTTTAGCACATTTTGTTTTCCAGTTAAAGGCATATCTGCTCAGGATAATATAGCCTTGCACCTAGTAGTTGATTTTAAAGAATTAAGCATGTTGACAGTCTGCCAGTTAATGTGCGTATGATACATGGCTTATTAATTTTTGGGTTTCATTGTGTTCAGGGTCACAACCTTGTATTTTGAAGCATCTGAGTCATTTGCTGTTAATGAATCTACAAGCGATGCATTTGTTTAATAAGCAATCAATAATGGGTTTTTTTGTTTGTTTTTTGGCCAGCTCTCCAATTGTGAGTATGAAGTGCCAAAAGTACTGGTTTATTATTTTGAAGTTTGAGTAAAGAATTTTTCCTGTGTCTGTTAAAGATTCTTTTGGCGAGTGTGTAAATTAAAGGTGCTGACTTGTAATAATGACAAAACCCGCACACCGTTGCACGTCTCAACATGTCCTTGAAAACCTCAAAAAACTCTCTCGTTCTCCCTCATACATTCAAACCCAGAACTCTTTGAAATCACAGAACACAATGAAACTCTCTTTAATCTCTGTGGTTTCTAGTGAACCAGTTACCTGCTGAGCGGTTTGTGTCACTACACCACTTTAATGAAGACTTGCATATTCATGTTCGCATTCATCAGCATAGATAATGAGGCCAAACAGAGCTCCACATTTCTCTCTCTCTTAGTCTGTAACTCATTACTCCACACAGATGTTGAGTTTCACTCCCTTCCCCGAAGTTCAAACCCCTCATGCTGTTCGGAGATCTCTGGCACACCGCTTGGTTTCTTACAAGACATCGTTAGTTCAGTCCAGTGGGTGCAGCAGGTGAGAAAACACCTTGGCCTGTATTTAATTGCATCTTTCAGAGAACGAAGAGCTGTCATGGATGATGGATCTCTAGATAAAATATGGATTCTGATTCATTTTTTTGATTGACACATGCAATAAAAATGGGTCACATGAAAACTGGTTGTAACCACATATTCACAATGTTCAAATGTTATAGTTTAAAGGAATAGTTTAACCCGAAAATGAAGGCTGTGTCATCATCTGCTCACACTCATTCTGAACATAGATGTAATTTTTTATACAAGAACCACATACAATAAGATTTTAAAAAAATAAATTAAGACCATTATTTAGCAAGGTCACATTAAATGATAAAAAGTAACAGCAAAGACATTTATAATGTCAAAAAAAAATTCTATTTCAAATAAATGCATGTCTGAAGGATCGTGTGACACTGAAGACTGGAGAAACGACTGCCGAAAAATCAGTGTTTTCAGCACAGCAGTAAATTATGTTTTAAAATATGTTCAAATAGAAAAAAAATATTTTTAAAAAGTAAAAAAAAAACATTACCTAATTGACTGTTTTACTGTATTTTTGCTCAAATAAATGCAGTCTTGGTGAGCATAAGAGATGTTTTTAAAAGCCATTTAAACCATCTTACGTACTCTGCCATCTATAGATTTTCCATTTTCCCTTTAGTGGGTCAGGAATAAGGTTTCAGGAAGATATACTGTTTCTATCTTTGGGAGCACATCTTTTTGTGCACAAATAAATAGAAATAAGGGCAACATCTGTCCAGGACTAACAGGCCTTGACGTGTTTTCACCCTCCAGCCACAGTTGTGCGACATCTCTCTAATGTCTGCTTCAGAGGCACTGTGATGAAAGACTGTGTTCATCTGTGACTCCATCCCAAATGCATTCACACAGGCAGGCATCCCCCATGCACTCTTGATGAGGACGGCCTTTGTAGCCGCCTGTGAGGCTGCAGGGAACGAGAGCAAAAGACATCTCTTTTATCTCATCCAGGCCTCCACCTTCCAACACACACACGCACGCACACACACACACACAAATGTATAGTCTCTCCCTCTCATCAACTCGTGCTTATGCATAAACATGCACAGACACATATGGAGATATATTATCGTCACACACACTGTCATGCACAGAGATGACTGATTGTACTCATTTGTGCTAAGACTAAGGTGGTGATTAGAAGTCTGAGGTTTTAATGAGCGCATACGCACACTGTCTTTGTCTGTTAATGCACTGGCATCTTGCAGCTTCTGGAAGAAAATCTGCTTATTCTGCCCACTGACTCATTTACAGTCACCAGTCGAGCGAAACTGTGCTGTCCTGGTCTGCTGTATTGCTTTTAGAATTATGCACATTTTTCACAGCTTTACTCTCACAGTTAAATGTACGTACACTGTCTTTTTGTGCATTAAAGGGATGGTAAATAAAAATTCTGTCATCATTTACTCATGTTGTTCCAAACCTGCATGACTCGTTCTTTTGTGGAACGCAAAGATATTTGAATTTTTTTAGCTGTTTTGTTTATATAATAACATTCAATGGGGTCCAAAAACTATATTTATTTGTCATTTATTGTTTTTTTTTTTTACTTCAACTGAACTGCAACAACCTGTAATAAAACCTGTAATATATATATATATATTTATATTTCTAAACATAACAAGAAAACCTAATTAATAAAACATTATTTTTTATGGCTTTAATTCTGTAGTTTTAGTTAGCAAACTAGAAGCGTTTTTAACAAATATTTTAACCAAAATATACTATTCCTTCAAAGCATATTTTATACCAGGAAGATCTTAGCAGACGCCTTTATTAATTATATTTTCTGTTAACTGTTTCATGAATTACAAATGCTAGTTTTGTCTAGTTCAGCAAGAAGCAACGTTTCTGAGGCGTTCAGTGTTTAACAGCACTTAAAGTTTTCCTTCCTGGAAATCTGGAGCCTCGTATGCTTTTCATTAGATTACCCCACGGGCTACCAATGCTCTGCTTTTTTATCACCCTCTGACACGCCAATGCATAATTTTCCTATTAACTTTGCTGACTAGCGTCTTTAGGTATTATTCTGGGAAGAATCCAAACCACCCAGTCAGCCGCAGGAGATACGGGTCATTCAGACATTTCTTATTTGCTTTTACTTAAGCCTTAACCTTAAACTCCTCTCTTAACCACCAAAACCCTAATGACAACAACAGTCCTCAAACTGACCTGTAACCACAGCATTTTTGATGGACATAAACACTAAATCGCCTACAAGGCACTAGTCATCCTGATGCCAGGTTGCTGACTAAAAACAAACTTTCTGAAGAGGGAAGTGACAATGTAAGAGAATGATGGAATGTGTGATTAAATAAAAGAATAAATGCAGAATCTCTCTTTATCTGTTGCAGCGGCCTCCAGTTTTACTTTCTGTCGTCCTGCGGTGGAGTACAGAGCTCTTCCAGAGGACTTTAAGTACCAGCTGAGTCGTTGTGCAGGTGGAAACCTTACCTGGCATGAAGGGCACAACCGCAAAACAGCCGGCGGCCGAACGGTCAAACTACTGCAACAGCCTGGAACCGAAGGACTACAGGTGAGACTGAGAAGGAAATCTTTAACAAAACAGCTCAGTCCATACCTGAACCCTTTTCACATTTCCAGGGAATTTAGAAGCAGAAGTCGTTATAGTTGAGTTAGCTTCTATATTGGTGAACATGAGTGTAACAAATATATTTCAGTCATGACAACTCTCTGAAGATTTATGCATGGTGATGGATATGACAGTGTTAACGTATTTGGTCTTGGCAGAATAGATGTGCTATGCTGCTGCTGAATTGCTGCTGCTGGTGTCTATTGCTGCAGTTGTGGATTATTACTGCTGCAAGTACAGGAACTTGCTACTGCCAGTGTATTTAAGTATTTTAAGACTTAATAATGCTGCACAAATACTGTAGCATAAAAATAACCCATGGCAGATCTATACAGGTGGAGCTGGGGAAGATGGAGGGTTTCAAAGAAAGCCCCAGCCATATAAATGCAAGGCAGAAAGCTCATTGGCTGCATAAGCAATGTGAACCGATCAGTTTCTTTGAATATCACGAGTTATGTTAACAACCCATCAGCCTGCACCATCAAGAGTCTCATGACTGAACTATACATTATTTTTTAAATTCCCAAAAATTATTATAGTGTTGCCACAACTTTTCAAAAAATAAAAAAATAAAGATATTGATTATGGAAGTCTGAACAGAAAAATATGTCTATTTTTTCCTGGCAGTATTTCAGTCAACTATTTTTTGTAATCTGATGCCAGTATGTAATTTATTAAATGTAAATTATATGCCAATTTATATGTAATATGATAGTATTATAGCATAGTGTTAAAAATGCGAACACTTTTCCAAAATGAAAATTTAAACTACATTTCTGACATTAATAACTGTGGAAACACATCATTGCCGTTTGTGATAAGAGTCTATTGTCTTATAATCAGAGCTAGTGATTTGAAAGTCTCATTGAGCATGAGAAAGACATGCATTCCTCTTCTTCAGATTAAATAATAAAGATAAGTACAAAGCCAAGTGGTTTTTATGTATTCCCTGTATCAGCTTCAAATGATCATCATTTTGTACCATCTCATTAACACGACTTGAGTATCAAAACTAAATCTTTTTCAAGCTCTTTAGTGCACTTTCACATGATGTTGAAATTAATCTCAAGAGGACATTGAAAAAGACCAGTGCTGGCCCAGCTACTCAAAAATGTAACTAGTTGATTACCATATTCATGTATCATGTGAAAGGATAGGCCTACGTAGACATAATTAGTAACTTCACTATTTGTAGTGCAAATTTATGTGACGGATATGAAAGTAGGCTTTAGGAGCTATAGTTATTATACAGCAGAGCTAATGCCATGGCAGCTTTCAGTTATTCCGTACTTTAGCTTTTAAAAGGTGTCATTAGAGAATTTGTGTGCTGATGTATTTACGTATGGCTGTCCGTTTTTCTTGCCTGGCAGAAATGCGCTTGTATGAAAACCTGTGCATTACAAAAGCTGGAGGAGGGGGGTCTGGCAATAAAACGCTTCCTTTCTCTCTCCATCTTTCCATCCATCTAAAAGCGTATTTAGTTTGTAGAGAATGAGTAAGATGCTGTTAGGCCAGAGGGTAGAGAAGCTAGAGACAACTCTCCACAGGATGGCTTTAAAAAGCCTTGTGGGCCTTAGGTCACACGGGTACTGCTGATTTGAGCACTGCGAGCAAAGATATGGGTCGTAATGTGTGTTTTTAACTTCATTTGATCTTCTGAATTAGCATATTAACGAAGCAAGTGCCTCTAGTCGGGTCTGCAGAGCTTTGTGGGTCAAAGTCAGTCTCGCCCACACAATTAGACTCCTCTTAAGATTTTATGACAGGTTTGAACATGCTAATTAGACCCAAACCTGATTTTGTTAAACTGAGATAGATAATATCTGCTCTGCCTTAATTAATAGTATTCAAAAGTAATTACTCGAGGTAAATCCAGTGTTCTCTGGTCTTTTCCATTTTCTTTTCCATTTGTCTTTTTCCTGTTCTAAATTAGTTTTTTTATCTCCTCAGTGAACTTAGCAGAGGTGCTGTTCGTTTGGAAATTTTGTTTAGTGGATTAAACAATTTAGCTAAATTAAAATGTTATTAACACATAGGAGCTGTCTTTCTCTGAAAAAGATTTTTATATATATAGTATAGTATAGTATAGTATTTATAATGCATATATATTCAACTTTTTAAAATATGTTTTAAAGATGTCTGTTCAGAAAGCATTTTAACATACTAATTTGTTGCTTAAGTAACAGTTCTTATTACTATCAATGTAGAAAACGGTTGTGCCGCTTAATATATCTGTGGAAAATATGATACAAAGATAAAAAAAACATCATCTGTAAACTGTATGTATTATTGTTCTTAATAGATACAAATATTTCATCTGTTTTTAACTCTTAAAACACCAACTTAACACCAGTTTCTACAACATTCACAAATCTTGCTTTTTGCCAGAGTAATTAAAAGAGGAACAGCAGACTTAAGGTGAATCTTCTGAACTTGGGTTTAAATTTGTTGCATTTTGCTGAAACCGAGTGCGAAGGTTCAGACTGTTTGCCTTTGATTTTCCAAAAAGTGAATTCATGATCAAAAGACTTGGCGTGATCAGATGTCTATGTTAATTTATTCCTCATGAAAACCCCAAACAGAAGCTGATGAGATCCTAACTAACCTCTGCACTTTTTTGGCCTTAATTTAAACCATCGTTAATGAATGGCAAACCTTGTTAGCCTCTTCCTGCGGTGACAGGAGAGATAAACAGCTCTGTTTTATCTCTTCCCCTAATGGCTTCATACACAAATCCTTTGTTCAGCCCAGCTACACTTGTTAGTATTTTTCTCAACAATGCAGGTTTGTGTATCTCAGTACATGAAAGACTCACTGACATCTCACCACACAGTGTGCTCTTCCCAGAAAAAAGAGTGAACAAAGAAGAAAGGAAAATAGAAAACGTCACTTTTATCACAAATCTTTTCTCACTTTCATCAGTGCTGCTATGTTCTTGTCTTTAAACTTTGCTAAGACCATGGCATTTTCCCTAGACATGTCATCGCAGAATGATCAAAGAAGAAATAAGGAACGCAAGTGCCTGTTGATTAACCTATTTGTTGTAAAAAAAAAAATAAAATAAAAAAAGACTCATTGTGTACTGAGGGCCGTTTTTGATGTTTAGGGTTTGTATCTTCTCATTATTGTGCTCACACTGATCCTCTGGGGTCTTTGTGAATGGAACTCATACTGTAAATAATTAATGTTTTACATTTTAGTGAGTGAATTCCTCTCTTACTGACAGATTCTGTAATGTATAGACTCCCTCCATGGCATTGCCTTTGGGGACATTGCAGAGTAAGAAGGATTGCATCAGCGTGTCTCCATTGTATGTCAGAGAGCAGTTCAAGAGAGTCTCTTGAATAATGAGCATTAAAACAGGGAAAGTTTGAAAGCTGCTTAGTCAGATCTATTTTTAAGCCGCAAACAAGATGCTTTCAAAAGATGTAAATTCACTCGCTGACATGCCTGATAATCTTATCCACAAGCGCTTAAAGGAATATTTGGAAAAAAATGAAATCTGCTGAAAATGTACTGACTCTCAGGCCGTCTATAATGTAGAAGAGTTTGTTTGTTTTCCGGGACAGATTTTGAGAAATTTAGCATTATCACAAGCTCACCAGTGGATCCTGTGTAGTGAATGGGTGTCGTCAGAATGAAAGCCCAAGCAGCTGATGAGAACATCACAGTAATCATTTCCTGTGAAGCACACAGCTGTGTGTTTATAAAAAACAGATCCATCACTTTAACCCTCATTCTGAAGGCACCCATTCACTGCAGAGAATCTGTTGGTGAGAATGCAATGTAATCGTCCCTGTAATGAAACAAACTCATCTATGTCTTGAAGAGTTGGTAGATTTTAGTTTTTGGCCGAACCATCTTTGTAAGAAGGGTTCTACCGACATGAAGTATGACCACAGTGTACTTATGCCCTGTGTTGTCAAGTTTGTGGTTTTCCTGGGGATTTGGGCTACTTTAACACTGTTGCTGCGGGTTTTTTTCATGTACATGGGTTGAAGTGCGCCCAATAAGGTGATATTTAGATATGTGTGTTTTACTGGAGTAGCCCTGCTGAAAAAAACATGAATTTTGCTCCCCGTAATGTGATACAGTTGCTTTAGAGATGTGCATTCTGCCCATGACCAGCTGAGTGGAACAGTCACTTTTTCAGCTTATATGTGTGCATGCATGCATGTATACATGTATGTGCACGTGCAAGAATATATGTGTGTGATTTCCTGCAGTTGCAAAAGAAAGAATTCCCCACTGCCCTCAAGGGCAAACACAGCAAAGGCATAAAGTAGAAAGTTGCCTGAGGGAAAGAGAGAGAGAGAGAGAGCAGTAGAGATGGGGCAAAAACTGTGAAGGAGAAAAAAAATTGAAGATGAACTTGAGGGATGGGGTACAGATGGCGGCAAATGGCTTAGAAAAACAAAACAAATAGAGGGAGAAGTGGGAAAATAGAGGGCTGTGATTTTCTAAGGATAAATTACTGTTAATGAATTGGAACACTAAGGAAATGGGAAGAAAATATTCAAAGTACAGGGAATTAAACTATTTGTGAAACAAGAAATTGACAGCAACCTAAAACATTAGAAAATGACTAAAGATGAAATATAAATAGTATATAATGCAGCATTTGTCATAGAGTATAATACAGTAGAGTTTGATCTTCAATACCAATGGACAAGAGCCAGTAACACTTATTAGTTGCACATTGTACATATTAGGAAGATTTATGAAATTATAATTTAACGTAGTCATCCGGTGCCACATACACTTTTACAAGCTGTTTGGACTAGGGTTAGGTTTGGGAGTGTGTGTACACAACCACCCTACAATGATAAAGATCCACCAGTAGTTTTCTTTTAAAATAAGTTGCCCCTTCCAGTGTTGCCAACTTTTTTCAATCGAAAGTAGCTAAATACATAAGTCGCTAGATGACATCATACGTCAATTTGCATATTCATTACGTCAGTGCGTCATATTATCTTGCTTCTCTGTAGCCACATAATGTATTTTA
>JAUMHR010042191.1:0-10176 GCA_032361145.1 Enteromius fasciolatus | reverse complement strand
TCTCTCTCTCTCTCTCTCTCTCCGTGTCTTGACAGCGTATCTTTCTTCCAGAGTTTGTGTGGTGCAGAATGAACATTTGTCTGGATTCGGTCACATATGTCGATGTTAGCGCAGTCTGCTGTGTGAACGAGTGTATTTAAAGGTACAGTTTGCTCAAAAATGAAAAGTCTTGTCATCATTTACTCACGCTTGCGTTGTCCTATACCCATGCGACAGACTTACTTCTGCTAAACGAAAAAGGAGAAATTTTGTACAATGGTGCTTCATAAATGGCACCAAAAGCTTATTCTAAAATCATTTATTGTATGAAAAAAGAACAGCTTATAGAATTTTCCACAGATGGAAGAAAGTCATACAAGTTTTGGAAGAAATGAGGGCAAATGAATGGTAACTGAAATAAATTTTTTTGGGGGGGCGAACTGTCCCTAACTGGAGCGAGATGATGAAATCTGAGTGGAAAAATCTGCACAAAACTATCCGTTGCAGGTCTGAAATAATATTGGCTTTTTCCTTTTGTTTTTTCCGACCTGCCCCTGTTCAGTTTATGAATAATGAGTTGAGGTGATACAGACTGAATTACTTTTTTTTTTTTTATCATAATACAGAGGAAACTGTACATCCTGATTGTGTTTTCTATAAGTGAGTCAGGGATTTACCCCCGGAGCCTCTCTCTCAAACCGTGAAATCTGACAGACACGATGGAAAGCTAACTTTGTGTGACAGGAAACTTTCCATTTGTGCCGGATAGGCCTTCTTCTTGATTTGATTATTTCTGCCTGGCTTGTGCATTCCCTCACTCATCCGGGGATGAGGCCTGACATGAGGCAGGAGGTCTTCATTTGATTACTTGAGCTTTGTATGTTTTTCTGCTGAGTGGGTGGGATTTAAAGAGGTGTGGTGGCCTATTCCTGAGAAAAGAAACATTCCATTGTGCGTTTATGCTTCCTTTTTAATATTGATGAGGTTTACATTTGCAGTCTTATACCAGATCGACACAGATTTTTTAAAGTAACTGCTAGGTTTTGCCGTTCCTGTCCTTTTTCCTTTGTCAACATCCTGTTTTACTCATTGAATTTCAGAAGTAAAATGACTTGTGAACATCATTTCATGTTGACTATAACAGTATGTATGTTAACACACAGTGAGCAAACACATTAATACAGAATTTTAATTATTACTTCTATTCAGTAAGCATGCATTGAGCTGATCAGAAAGTGACAGTAAAGACATTTATAGTGTTACAAACCTTACTGTTTCAGTTCTGTTACTATTACAATTACTATTTTGTAATTCAGTAGGAATTTACATTTTCCACAAAAAATATTAAGCAGCACAACCTTTTTATGTCAATATATTAATAATAATAATACAATATCAAGCACCAAATCTGCATATTTGAAGGAAGGATCATGGGACATTATGATGTTATGACTGCTAAAAAAATCGGATTTGCCTTCACTGAAAAAAATAATAATTTAAATGCATTAAAATGTGTAAAAAAAAATGCAGCCTCTGAGAGCATGAGATACTTCTATCAAAAAGAAAAAAGCCTACCAAAACTTAAATGCGTAAAAACACTGCTTAAGCAAACCTGATCGGCATACCTGCGTTTTTTTGCCTGTTACTCTGATTCCATTCTGCGTGTAAGACTTATTATATCAGCATTGCGCGTAATGGTCCAGCAGAAAAATGCTAATTTCTAAATCTTGTAAAGCCGTTTTCTTTATTAGCACTTATTTATAAGCTGATTTTCAATAATGCTAAAGATTTAAAACAAAATTAAGCCTTGTTTTGGAGCTGGCTCGTGCTTGCATGCAAAAATGTAGTCTTTGCATTCTTTAACTCTTTAACTCTCATAATTGATTTAGAGATGGACTTTCTTTCTTTCGACTTGACAGAGCTTTGTGTAACACTTCAGAACGATCAGAATGCGGGTACCAAATCGGCTGCGCGGCTGAACTTGGGAGACTTACACTTGTTCTTGTCATGTCACAAACAGACACGTTTAGCCTGTGACAGTCGAGATAAGCCGTTGGCATTTTTAAAAAATGGCCCTCTAACCTAAGGTACTGATCTCACAGGAGCCTATACACTCACTTTTCCTCTCTGAGATTTTTCACACTATCTTCAGACACATACTGGAGAAAATAGCCCAGATGTGCCAGAACCGCCACCACATTAACAGTGCAACACAGCGCAAGCTGTGAGTCACAGCCTCTCATACACACACATCTAAAAGCAGCGTGTCAATAGCAGCAACTGTCATCCGACTTCCCATTTTATGGGTCAGCGTTGTTGTTGTCGTCCTCCCAATGTCAATGAAGACAAAGAGGCTAAACCGACGCCAGCTGTTCCTAATACCACTGTGCACGTCCTCTCTCTCACACACTCCTCTACATGTGTTACACCTGGATTAGCTTTCTGTTCCCCAGGATCAAATGCACACCATCTATCCCTTTACGTGATTATTTTCTCTTTCTTTCCCTCGCTCTCTCTCTTTCATTATCTAATATGGAGCGTAATCCTCTTGTGGAATTAATCTGCTTTAACGAGTGTTTGTTACCATGCTGAGATGGAATTAAAATGAGTCTTAGGGAGAGGAGGGGTCGGTGGGATTCAGCACCACTGAAATGTTTGTTCTTGTCCAACCTGCCTTATTCTCCAGCGGTAAACACGAGAGACACCTGCACACGGCCTAGATCAAATAGAGCAGAGATCTAGAATGGAGAGCTAGGGGAGTTTTGGGCTTGTGTCTCCTAGAGGTCATGTACAGTAACTGAGAGGTCGTGGGTTAGAACATCACCATTGTGCCTTTTTTTTTTTTTTTTTAAATCAGCAGAAAAATTCCAAAATATTTTATCTTTGCCTGTCTGATTTACAGTAGTTTAAATATATTTTTACTATTATTGACTAGGCGGATGCACTTGGTAATTTTTTTTAAATATATTTTGCTCACCAAGGATGCATGCATTTGCGTAAAAATGTATAAATATTTGTACAATTTAAAATAAACTTAAACTTAATTTAAAATAAACTTCTGCTGTAATGTAATTTATTCCTGTAATGGCTAAACTATTTATTTTGTAGCCATTACTCCAGTCTTCAATGTCACATGATCCTTCATAAATCATTCTGTGTACTGATTAGGCGCTTAAGAAACTTTGTTGTGAGTAGATTTGATTTAGTCTAAGTAGCATTTTGGACTTGCGAGGGCCGAACACGGTTAAAAGAAAAGAAATCCATAAACCAGACCAAAGTGTATAAAAACCTCGCTTTCATTCTCTCAAGCATTCTTCTCCACATAGCGAATCAGTTACCTGAATCTATTGACGTCACTGCGTCTTTCAAAAAAAGGAATATTCACCTCAAAAGGTTTTGATTTCAGCCACAAAGAGGAGGCGCTGGTATTGATCAGAGTCGCTGTCTGTCTGTTCTTTTCTCTACCAGGGACCGAAGAGACGCAGCCTCTATAGAGGGACTCAGACAGGGTGGGAGGAGATCCCAGCAGGTAAAAGGACCCACCGCAGGTCATGACCACAAACAGCATATCAGCTGGCTATTTCTGAACAGGCCATTGTGACTGATTTCTGTCCACACATACACATATGAGTCCTTTACACCTTCTGTACTGTAGGTCCTGCTTAACGCTGTCTGATAAGAGTTTACGTACAAAATACCAAATCATTGTAGAAGGGCTATGTGAGGGTTATATTTAGGGTTAGGGGATGGATTACTTTTATTCAACAATATTTTTATGACCTGACCCTGGATAAAGGGTCACTTCAGCACACAGACCTCATATTCCCTGTGTGCATGTTTGCGAATATGGGGCAGAAATGTACTTTCACCCTTAGCTCAGGAATGTTTTAATTTTTTATGTCTATTCCAATTATATTTGGCTTTTTTAATTCCTCTGAGAGAGTCATTTGGAAGCTTTTATCTCATTATGACATCAATAACAACATCTGCTACTTAAATTCAGCACAATAAGCAGCATTGTAAAGCTTCCTGAAGAACTCCAAACACCACATTCCAGCCATGTTTGTGTTTGCCATCGTTGTTTTTCACGAGTTTCTGATCTTCTCATTCTTTTACAGACCTTTGTTTGACTGTGTGGGTTATGGGGTTTACAGTACATCTCTTGGTTGAGCTTATACTGCGGGAATATAACTGTTCTCAGAACAGACCCTCCCTTTTGGGATGTCCTGATAAGTAAAAATTATAATATATTTTTATATTATTGATTAAACACTCTTTAACCATTTTATATTATGTCATAACCAAAGCGTTGTGATAAAGCAAATTGCAACCAAGTATTTATTCATTGCATAATTTTATTTTATTATGTTTTTTTTAGGTAAGGAATATAATTAGTCATTTTATTTAGCATTAAGCAGCACAGTTATTTAAAAAAAATTATAATTATAAATTAAACGGCAAATTAGAATAATTTCTAAACAATCATGTGACACTGAAAAGTGGAGTAATGGCTTCTAAATATGTAATATTTTAAATTCTAATATTTTATATTATTATAATTATTATAAAATAAATTAAACTTTGATAAAACTTTAAATTAATGATATTTTATAACAAGTTGATGGTATATCCTAATTGAAACTGCTAGGTAAACTAGTGTAAGTGAGTGACTTAGAAGAGGAAAAAAAAATGTGGGGGGAAAATGAATTGTCATGCTTCAGCATCCTGACTGCGATTCATAATGTTAAACGGCTGTCAGCTCACGGAAAGTCCTAAACATCAGAGCTGTACTCACATGCACCGTCCCACAGACAGGAGAGAGGAAAAATGAGAGAATGGGTAGAACATAATGTTTTAGTTACACGAAAGGAGAAAGAATGGAGATGGTGAGAAGATTATGGAACAGAGAAAGGAAGGAGAAGTAGAGGTGAGAAGGAGGCCAGTGAGAAAATATAAAGTCAGAAGAAAAGAGAAATAGCAGAAGAGGAGATGAGATTGATAGAAAGAAAGAATATATAAGAGGAGAAACTCTTTCAGCAGACAGAGGAAGTGAGATATGTGTGGATAAAGATCTTGACAGAAAGACGAATGCATACAGAAGAACGTTTGTGGCTTTGGTTTAATTGAGCTTGTCAAACAGACACTATTTTTAAGTGTTTGAGTTTCTTTTTTCCTGTCACTGAGCCTCATGGCATTTGTAATGACAGCTCGCATCAATGTGTAGACAAGTCGTCCCGTGCCAGTTGTGCTACTACTTGTTTGTCTTGTCTTCTTGCTTCTTGCCTCCTCCTTGTCTCTACTTCTCTTTTTTTTTTCTCTCCAGAGCTTTATTTAAAATCTGCCAATTGTCACCAAATGTACAATACAAATATTCTCTCATTGCATAGGAGGAAGAATCTATTGACCAGCCTATAAAAACTGTTGTGTGGACTGTTTTAACTTAAACCAGGAATCAACCACCCAGAATACCACAGAAACCAGAAAGCAACACAATGAGGTTTGCATGGTTAAATCTAGATTATAAGAAACATACAAGAAATTGTAATCTTGGGTGGTTTGTGTCCTTCCTGACCTGCTGGTCATTACTTACATCACTGACGCTTTAGAGCTGTTTACCAGAGTCAAGTTGCAAATGATTGTGGCACAAATACAGCAATAGGAAGTCAACAAGTGTGTGGCAAGTGTTTTGTAAGATTTTTTTTTGTCGTTGTTCCTGCAGTACTTAAAGGAATAGTTCACCCAAAGATGAAAATGTTGTCATCGTTTGCTCACCCTAATGTCATTCCGAACCTGTATAAGTGTCTTTATGCAGGACACAAAAGATGATATAATTAACATTTTTAAAGCAGTTGTTGGCCCCTATTGACTTCCACAGTAGAGAAAAGTCAATGTGAACCATCCACTGCAGCATTCTTCAAAATATCTTTTATGTTCAACATGACAAAGAAACTTATATAAGTTTGACGAAGATGAGATAAGACAAAGATAAGATGACAAAGTTTTTATTTTTGGGTGAACTATTCCTTTAAGTCTTTGTGTGTAAATGGAAAGAGTGTTTTCTTAAATCATTAATGCTAAGATCGTTTATATGACTGTTCACTACAACACCAGCATAAAACAAAATAATACAATAAAACAAAACAAAAATAATACAATAAGATGAAAAACAATGAAGCATAATAAAACAAACAAAAATAAAACAATAATCTAGAACTGTATAATAGAAATTTAACATAAAATGGGTTTCTGTACATATAAATAAAAATGAACAAAAAATTTTTATAGCAAATATAATTGTCATGTGTTTTTTTGTTGAATTACCATAGTATTTTACTGTAAAATTGCATGTAATGTGATTTAAAATAACTTACAGTTAACTAGTTATCAGGTTTTTACTGTACTGTGCATTTTTGCCATTTACTGTAGTTATTTTTCAATTTATGTGTATTTTTTTCACAGAAAATTATTCCTACGGCAACATTAGTGACCAGTGGATACATGCTGTATCTCTCTGTAGAAACTTTATCTTTGATTGAGATAATAAGTAGTTTTGCCCACCAGTTACCAAGGCAGCAGGACTTAAACACCACATTAAATAGCAAGCTCGTCCTAAACTGTCTGCTTGTATTACCAGTTGGTTGTAAAACCAGTACTGTATAGCGAAAAACATCCTGATAATATTTATAGGTTAGCAAACTTTCGTTGCCTGCACACTATAAGAGTGTCAGTTTTAGTGTGAAGATTCTTCATTGATAATCAACCGCTGCTGTGTTCGAAATGGGCAGGTTGACTAACACCCCTCGCCTCCCCTACCCAAGACTAAACATCATCACCATGCAGGAAGGAACAGCCTGTTGCTAAATTACATGATCCGTCGTTTACATCCCAGCAGATAAATATTTACCCCTGTGTTGTTGCCCGCCTTGTGATTAGCCACCTCCCCTCACACAGTACCAGGACCACCTCTGTGAACAATGGCTCTTTCATGGGCACCGTGTCATTCCTTTTTCCCCTCCTATATGAGTGGGACAGGAAGTCGCCTTCACGGCCTCAGACCGGGTAAGGGATTCTAGAGGAAGGGGGTGAAGGTGCTCAGGTAATTGAACCCTGAAGGTCTGGGGCACTGCAGCCTTCTAATGTTTTGGTAACCATTGTGTGTTTTTTTGGGGGTATGCTGTACCTCAGTCTTAGATCAGCATAACCCACTCTACTCTTCTAATGTCATCTTTTTCTTTTCCAAATGAAACAGGATATTCAATGATGATAAAGTGAAATGTAGGCTAACCATACATCTGCCAAAATGTAGTCAAAATTTACCACATTATATTTTAAATTTATATTTCTGCTAACAATAATTATTTATTGTTGCAAATAAATATGGTTCTACAGTTGTTCTAATTCTTCTGATGTTTTGTCTTTAGAACAATCCTAAGTAACAATATTATTAGAGAAATATTAACTTTAACTTAACTTTATTTTTAAGTTAGAAAATAAGTAAATAGTATTAAAAAATGTTGTACTTTTGTCCCTGATTTGTAATGCAATTCATTATTACTATTATTTTAACATTTAGTTTCTTTCTTTTTTTTTTTTTACGAATTTTAGCCTATTTGTTCTCCTGTGCATTTTAGAATTAAAATGGTTGTGGTAAAGTTGTTTTATGCTGACATAATCCTATATAACATAAGGCCTAGGTGATGTCATCAAAAAAAGAACGTCATTTCAGAGTTAAGGGGATGTCATGATATTTGACAGTAAAAGAATACTAATACATTTAGTTTTCTTCAGAATATAATATAATGATTAATTGTGCACTATAAAACCAAACGTACATCAGGACAGTAAATTCTGACAAGGTCAATATCGATTTCATATTGCCTTTAAGCCTGAAGACCCAGAACAGGTTGGAGCCAGCAGAGGGACAGATGTCGCCAAATCCGCCCATCTCGATTCCAACGAGTTTCATTAACAGATGTTTCAGGGCTATTATTGCATTAGAGCTGAAATGAATAGGCAGATGTGTGTGTGCATTATTAGCAGAGCTGAATTGTGCTGGTCTTATGATCGCAGTGATTATAGAGAGTCGAAGTGAAGCACAACCGCAGGCTGGCGGCTGGTAATCCTCTTCTTTCCCTAAATAAGCCCCCCTGTCATCCGCTATGTCTGATACAAATGCTTTCACAATCCCCCATTCTACCCTTTAATTCTCTCTCTCTCTCTCAATCTCAGTATGATGTTAGCCGGGCACTTTATCAGAGCCATTGTGTTTATCTGATCCTATTAAACACTAGAGGAACAGAGGAGCTGCGCTTTATGCCCGTCTAGTCCCTGATCTCTGTCTGAGTGAGACAAAAATGGCATTGTGATGTCCCGAAAGATTCTGCTCTGCCAAACAGATCTGTTTATTTGCGTAGCAGCGTGCGCGCGTTACCGCTCTTACTAACATATAGATCTCTGTGACACCAAGGTAAAAATGGGACAGACAGCTTCCAGGTGTTTCTGCTGATGAACAGGTGTTCATGCATGTGCGTGCGCCCGTGTATTTTTATTTTCAATCTCTCCGTCAAACACACACACACATACATGTACGTGTTCATCCGGCATATCCCTGGCTGCCTCAAATTCATCATTATTTAAAAAGCAAAACCACTAAATGCTCCTCTAAACCCTTAATCACAACGCGGCTGCTAATTCAATAATACCCCCATAGCTGTCTGGTGATGCCTGCATTGTTTTGGCTCTGCCCAGGTGATGGTGGCTTCATTCATGGAGCCTGGCGTTGTCTCAGGGGCACGGTGCCCTGTTACGGGTGCCCATTGTGCATCTATTGTGCATCTATTGTGGCAACCCTGAGAGAGCTAGAGGAAAACAAAGGCACCAGCGCTGCAGAGTGCCCGTGCTGATTTCGCATGCACCTGGCATCGCCACAGACGCGGGACATTATTAATTGCTAATACATATTTATGTGGCACAAATTTGCCATTTGTTTATGCATAAAATTATCAATAGACACAGGGCGCTTAGCCAGAGAAAATGGTGACCTTTTTAAACAGGAGAGAATGGAGTCCCGTTTGCCGGTTTAGACTTTGTGCACTTTGTCTAGTGTACGTTTGCTTTGTGTGAACTGTGAGTGTGCGTAATAGAGAACATCTTGTGTGCACATGCTTGATGTTGTTTGTCTGTCAGACTAAAGTTTACGTGACAGTGAAATAAAGGCAGGGAGGCTGTGAAGGAGTCTAGTGCGACTAGCAGACACTCGGTGCAATGGTATTGCTGTGGATTTTTGGATATGCGCCATGGTAAATTCTTTGTAGTGTGCCACGTACTGTAAATACCTTCAAATATGAAAACTGTTTTGGCTAGTTGTATTAACATTGGTTATTATGCAAGCAGTTTGTATGACCTTGTATTCGTTGGGAAACGATTGTGTAGTTTTATATTTAAAAAATTAATCACAGGTTCATTTAATAATTATTTATTTTTAAAAGGAAGACTGTTGAGGGTAAGCGGTAATTAAAATGTCAAAGAGTTAATAGTCGCATGAAAAAAACCCTGAAATTATTTCCTTAATAGATTCATAACCTAAAATGTTGATGTGTTTATAGATATCTTAAATCAAATCTTCACAAGCAAAAAGGTCCATTGTCTGTTGTCAGTAGTGTAGTGATATGAGGCACAGTTCACAGTGACCAACTTAAACACATTGGTCGTGCAAAATCTGTGTGAGGAGTCTCTCCCTCACAAATTCCCAAATTGTATATTCCTATGCGATGACTGGATTTGACCCATGAAAATTCGAAAATGTTTGACCATGTAAAAGCCCTCACCATAATGGTAGGGTGTTTTGGGTGGTTGTCAAGTCTGATCAAAAGTAATAACACACCTGTCTTCAAAGAACACTTTGAGGTATCATTTGTATCCGTGGCGGGGTTTCGGAAAAAAACGTCATTGCTACATACAGTGTGAGCAATCTTATTGGCGATGCTTGCCTTTGCAAACACTAGTAATTAATAGATTCAATCTGAATAACCCAAATTGTGTGTCGGGTTAAAAGTCGTACGTGATTGTTGATAGTTGCGAGGCTCATACGCATCACCCATCTTCACTTGACCCGGTGGCAACACACACACACACAGATATACCCTCAACTCAATAAGGAATACATTAGTCCCATTTCAAGTGACTCTTCCCCTTTCT
>JAUMHR010042189.1:0-10189 GCA_032361145.1 Enteromius fasciolatus | reverse complement strand
GGTTAAAAATTAAGCAAATTAAGGTGATTTTAGTCGTTGATAGTTCTCTGCCAATGTTAACTAATGCAGAGTAGACGAGGCTTCCCCCGACACACGATGGCGGCCGAGTTGACGCATCGTTCCTATGGACAGCAGCGTCAGAGGGCCTATCTAGTCAGTATATGATATCTATGGGTTTTAGCTAGTCTGAGCTGGTTTAGGCTGTGAGACCAGCTAAAGCTAGCATACCTTTCTGTGAAATACTTTTTAGCACACTATTTGTGTCTTAATCGCTTGCTTTCTTTTCTATCTATCTTTTCTTATTTAAGTATAAAGCACCACAATAATTTCTTTGCCCTTGTTCATATGTTTATTTTGTTTTCTTTAACCCCTATATGATGAGTTCTGAGAATTCACTCTTTTGGGTTCCAACGGTTAATGGAGTCCAGTGTTGGGGAAGTTACTTTTAAAAGTGATGCAATATTGCGTTACTCCCTAAAAAAGTAAATAATTACATTACTTAGTTACTTTTAATTAATGCATTTCATTATGCTACTTTTTAAATATGGGCAGAGCTTGAGTTTTTGTTTTTAATATAAAAAGTTCTATTTAAGTACAGCAAAAAGTGTCACAAATAAACCA
Source organism: Enteromius fasciolatus (assembly GCA_032361145.1). Taxonomy (NCBI): domain Eukaryota; kingdom Metazoa; phylum Chordata; class Actinopteri; order Cypriniformes; family Cyprinidae; genus Enteromius; species Enteromius fasciolatus. Next base: position 9,568 of record JAUMHR010042189.1, on the reverse strand, counting down.
AATAAATTCACATTTGTAAACCAGAATACAGGAAAGAAAACTCTTTAGCAATAAAGTCATTAAAGTCATCTTGTAATTTAATTATTGCAGGTTTCAGTTTATTTTCATTCATTTTTATGAATACTAAATGTAAGATTACAAAGTCTGTTGTAATTTTTTGTTTTGACCACTGGGTGGAGTGTGTGCCTTAATGGGTATAAAATTAGACAAAGAGTAAGTGAAGTTATTTAATTTTATTTATTTATTTATTTTTTGAGAGTGAGATGAATTAATGCACATTCACATTTAGTCTAGAACTACACTGTATTCACACACTGCGCACACTCCCTCTTTATTTCTGATTTCTCCCAACATGGGGTCAGGAGACAGTCAATTAAATTTATTGTCAGTCAATAAAAAAGGCAACAAAGTAACTGGCGTTATGTTTTTGAAAAAAAGTAACTAAATTAAAAAGTAATGTGTTACTTGTTACTGGGAAAAAGTAATATTATTACGTAACTTGCATTACTTGTAATGCGTTACCCCCAACACTGATGGAGTCTGGTCTGATGGTTACATCAGAGACTAGTTCTGTTTATTATAATTTAAATATTTATGCTTGTTAAACATATTTATGCTTTGTTTAAATTTAACTACAGAATTTGATCACCTTGGCCTCTCCATTAAAATGCAACCATTTCTATTGCTGCTGATGCGAACCGTGGATTTCACCTTATCTTTACATGTCATTTTTTGACTAGCGCTATCACAAATGCAGTATTTGTCAAGTTGATGTATTCGTGGTTTTTCCATTTCAGTTCCAGGTAAAAGGCTGGAATACACTACAAGAATTTTTAAAATCTGAACAGATTTTTAAAATACTAGACATTACACACTCACGAATTCTGTAAATAGTAATGAAGAAAAACTGAGCATCATATACATTACACAACCAAGGATTCACTACCCTAAAAAGTTGTTGCGATCGACACAAACTCACGCAGAAACATGTGCCTTAAAACGCACAACAAATAAAAACAAATGTGTTCTAAAATCGGCTGAAAATATCCGGTTTGATATCCTCCAACTGGATAGAATCAGTGTCTGAAGCCTGATGGAGCCTTCACATAACATTGAGTTTTTCCTTCTACTTATGGTCATGCTAACACGGTTCCTTTCTTTTTTGGGGGAAGAGGTTTTTGGTTTCTTCAGGCAGATAAAAGGAATTCTCTAAAGTATGTGCAGAAGTCTAGCCGAAGAACATGCATCTGTACACATACACTTTATTAGTCACTGTTACAACCATAATACTTCCTCTATCTTTAACCTAACTATTGTCCTCTAACACAATTTGGTTTAAAATCCCTGTAATTTGCATCAGGCTGACATAAACACAGTCATCCTTATCGAGTTATTGTGACCTATGGTGACCACCAGGTAAGTGAGACTATAATAATTTCCATTACACTGTTGCCGTTTTCCTTTGCAAACTCAGCCTATAATGGCTCTTATTATATAAACTATTATGTCTTTTTGTGTTAAATGGTTTAATACTGCCATCATAAGATCCAGCATACAATAATTTGAATTATAAATTATGTTAAGGTAAATTTAGCAACACACTTGATCATTATAGCTTCTCTTTTATCGTGAGCTTCCGTCACTGCTCTTAGTGGTAGTCCACTATAGATCTCCTCTTTTGGCTTATTGTGACACTTCTCTCTATGGCCTATGGAGTCCTTTTTCTCTGCGGTTGGTTCAGTTCTAAATCTGATATATATTTGAGGAATTTTAGGTCACATGTTGAAAAAGCAGGGCTCTCAAGTTTTAGCAAAAGTTTGGAGTGAGATTTTATCTGCTATAGGGGAGGAGCCATAAAAATAATTTAGTACGAATTTGTCAATATTTCCCAGCAGCAGTTCACACTATCTTTGATCACAGGCAACTGATTTCGTCCAGGAATCGTAAAACTAAAATAATAATAAATAATGAAGGGATTACCGACCACATTCGTTTAAGCTCTTTCAAATTCCACTTCGTGTGTGCGTGCGCGCACCCATGTTGCCTAGTAACGAACGTGCTGGCAAGCTGGAACATGGCGGAATCACGTAATTTACCCGGAAACCACACATTCTCATAGGCTGGTAGTTTTTTTGAACTTGGCAGAGAACTTAACATCTTATGCTTGCGCCTCTTCTATTAATTGTATATACAAGATATCGTTATCTCTTACTTTTCAACGTGAGAAATACATGGCGTGAGAGTGTGCGAACTGGCTGAAATGCGTGTGAATCACAGTGAATGCGTGAGACTTGAGAGCCCTGAAAAGTAATCTGTCTGGTAACATGAGAACATGTTTTAAAATATTAATAACATTAAATGATAAATTATAATTCATGAACACTTCATAATTTATGAAAGAGGTCTCAGCTTCATTGGGGTTATCAGGTAAGATGACAAAAAAGTGAGGTACCTGTGACAATTTATTTAGGGCGACATCCACAAACAAACATCCAGGTGCCATCAAAACGAATGTCAAAATTTCTTGCAATATTACTTTTATCAAATAATAACCATTTAATATAGAATCTTGAAACCTTTTTGGCTATGTAATGTACATAATACATTTTGTAATGTGACATTCGAGACCACTAAAACATTTTCATGGAAATTCAACCTCTGATTCAAAATTGTGTAATATTTACACACACACAATATATATATATATATATATATACTGTGTGCACAATTCTTAGGCAAGTGAGTATTTTGTCCACGTCATAATTTTACCCATATTTTCCATCTCCAAGCTGCATAAACTTGAATGCTTATTGTATTTAATGCATATCAGTTGATGTGTATTTGTGTAACGAGGGAGGGTGTGGCCTGAGGAGATCAACACCCTATATCAAGGTGTGTATAATTATTAGGCAGATTCTTCTCCTCAGGAAAAATCGGCCAAAAAAGAGATTTAACTGACTCTGAAAAGTCAAAAATTGTAAAAAGTCTTTCACAGGGATGCAACACTCTTGAACTATTTAAGATACTGGGGCGTGATCACAGAAAAAATCTAATGTTTTGTAGCAAATAGTCAACAAGGTTGCAAGAAATGTGTTTAGAAGAAAAGACGCAAATTAACCTCCAAAGATTTGAGAAGAATCAAACAGGAAGCTACCAGGAACCCATTATCCTCCAGTGCTGCCATATTCTACAACTGCAACCTACCTGAAGTGTAAAGAAGTACGAGCTGTTCAGTTCTTAGAGACAAGGCCAAGGTAAGAAAGGCTGAAACCCGACCACCTCTGAACAAGACACATAAGTTGAAACGTTAAGAATGGGCCAAGAAATATCTGAAGACAGATTTTTCAAAGGTTTTGTGAACTGATGAGATGAGAGTCACTCTTGACGGACCAGATGGATGGGCTCGTGGTTGGATCTGTAATGAAAACAGAGCTCCACTTCGACTCAGACGCCAGCAAGGTGGAGGTGGGGTACTGGTATGGGTAGGTATTATTAAAGATGAGCTAGTTGGACCTTTTCAGGTTGACAGTGGACTCAAAATCAACTCTCAGACATAATGTAATTTTTAGAAAACACTTTCTTCAAGCAGTGGTACAAGAAAAAGTTTAAATCTTTCAAGAAGACTTTGATTTTTATGCAAGACAACGCTCCATCACATGCATCAAAGTACTCCACTGCATAGCTGGCCAGTAAAGGCCTAAAAGATGAAAAACTAATGACATGGCCCCCTTCACCTGACTTAAACCCTATTGAGAACTTTTGGACCCTTCTTAAGAAGGAAATTTACAGTGAAGTTAAACAGTAGCCTACCTCTCTGAACAGTGTCTGGGAGGCTGTAGTTGCGGCTGCACAAAAAGTTGATTCTGAGCAGATCAAGAAACTGACTGACTCTGTGAATGGAAGGCTTGTGACTGTTATCGAAATGAAGGGTGGCTATATTGGTCACTGTTGGGTGCTGCCCCTTTAAGAACAGTGGGCACATGGGATCGCAAAAAAAAAGGATTAACAGAAAAAAAGCCATGTTGTTCTGCTGTAACTTGTTAAACTTTCAATGACGTCTAATGATAACTTGACATAGATATGACTTAAACTTACACTTTCCCAGCATGGTGAGTAATGTTCATTGTTTAAGTAATTTGATGTTTAATGATAGATATATGCAGATCGCTATTTGAGATTAGCGCCTAAACGGCTAATTTTTCACTTGTTTATATAGACACACGTTGATTGTTATGTTATTTGTTGAAATGTTCATGCAATATGTTGCATTTAGTTAGTAAACAAATTATTAGCATAAGTTTGTGACATGAGAGATTGTACTAGAAATCTGTATAGTATCGTGAAATTGCTTCGTGCAATGTTTAACATTTCTAAATATTGATTGTGAACTGTTTTGTGATTTACAGTTTGACCGCACCTATGAAAATGTATAAATTCTAAACTACAAGTAAACAACAACAAACCACAAAATGTGTATGGTGTGAGCTCTGCACTAGTGAAAAGAACACAAAACCAAGTTCCAAGTTAATGTTATCATTTCACGGGTAACAGTCACTGAGGTTTTCTTTTTGAAATTTTAGAAATGTTTATTTGTAAATTGAGTTTATTATTCTCACTTTAACAGGTAAAAATAACCGTTTTTGTTTGTCAATTAGTTGCATAATTCAGCACACTAATAGTTGCCTAATACTGGTGTACATGTAGATAGTCTTAAGAAACCCCAAACCTCACTTTTACTACTAAAAGTTCAGGTTTAAGGGTTTGTTAACATTTTGGATTGACCAAGAGCACTGTAGTTGTACAATAGCAAAATATATCCTCAAAAATACAACTTGCCTAATAATTGTGCACACAGTGTGTGTGTGTGTGTGTGTATATATATATATATGTATATACTCGTGTTTGAAATAAAAGTTTGAAAACGGTTAGATTTTTATTTTATTTTTTAAAGATGTTTCTTATGTTCATCAAGGCTGCATTTATTTAATCATAAATACAGAAAAAATATTGTGAAATATTATTACAATGTTAAATAGCAATTTTCTATTTTAGTATACATTAAAATCTAATTTATTCCTGTGATGCAAAGCTGAATTTTCAGTATCATTGTTCCAGTCTTCAGTGTCACATGATCCTTCAGAAATCATTCTAATATGCTGACTTATTACCAGTGTCGTGTGGATTCATCTGCAGGTTTATTTAAAAAATACACTGGTCTCGCCGGTGAGACTGTCGCCCCAGGAAGTTAAACAAGGTTAAAAAAAAAAAAAAAATGCAGGTAAATAAAGCAGTAGAAGAAAATGACGCAGGAAAAACACATATTCCAAAAGACACACTAGAGTCAGTCAACGGTGAACAGAATCCAATGAGCCAAAGACAAAGAGAGTAAAACCAGAATTGCGAGCAATAGTCTAAATGGCAAGATGAAAGGGATATCAGAAAAGATCATACACGGAAGAGCAGACAAGGCAAAACAGCGGACTAGGCTAGGGAGACTAGAAAATGGCGCTGAATGTAGCTGAAACAGTACTCCGAATAACAGAGTGTGGAACTGCTATTTATGGTGTGAGAGTCATTGAATGCAGCTTTGCATCACAGAAATAAATTATATTTTAAATTATTTTAAAATAGAAACCCATTATTTTAAATGGTAAAAATATGTATTAAAGTCATTTTGTGAAATATATATATTTCACAATATGATTTTTTTTTCTGTATTTTTGATCAAATAAATGCAGCCTTGATTAACATAAGCATCTTTAAAACATTCTTACAAATCTTACTGTTTCCAAACTTTTGACTGGTAGTGTGTGTGTATATATATGGTAAATACCTGATGTGGACAATATAGTAATCACACTTGCAACCAGTTAAAATGGAGAAAAGTTGACCCAACCTTTGTGCTGTGTGTCAAGTATGGAGGAAAAAAAGCAGTGCAAGAGTTGTCTGTGAATTTGAAAGAAAAAAACATGGACAAAACATGGACAATCTCAAGACTACAAGTGTCTCTCCAGAGGTGTCCACCTTGCACAATATACTGTGTGCCATCTGAATGAAAAGGAGCGCTTTGGTAAAGACCCAGGAAGACACCCCTGCTGACAGTAATAAAGAAGCAATGCTGGAGTTTGCCAAAACTCATGTGACAAAATTGCAATCCTTCTGGGGGAACATACTGTTGTCACACCCCTGCACTGTGTTTGTTGTTTTTCCCAATGTGCTCCTGTGACCTAGTTTTTGTCTGTATTGATTACGTTCAGGTGTGTCTCGTTTATTAGTGTGATTGTCTGTATTATTTAAGTTACGTTCAGTCTAGTCCCTGTGTTCCGTCATTAACGTTACTTTGTGGGTGTATACCCTGATCTACCTACCTGCCTGTCTGAAAACCCTTCGTGAGTATTAAAAGATTGTGTTTTGAAGAACTGAACTCTCTGCTCGTTCCTCACACACACCAGAGTGTGACAACTGTGGACAGATGAGACAAAAGTAGAGCTTTCAGGTTAAGGACATCTTGGCACAGAAGAAGAAATTAGGCCTTCAAATAAAAGAACACAGTCCCTATCACTGATCTATAAACCAGGAACACTTAATAATAATGAATGTATTAAGATGGGTTAAGTCCAATTTAAAGATCAAATTCAATATGCTAGTTTATTATTATTTAGTATAGGCTTATTACAAAGTGTTTTGCTGTATTGAGAGGAGAAGTGAAAATTTGTGCATTGTGTTAATGGCCATCTGCTTGCCTTGTATAACACTTGTATGACAATACACTAAAGTTACACTAAATTACATCATTGGCCTAATTAAGGTGCTGTCTCTCAACTGACTTTGAGAGGGTTTTAAAATTATGTTGGCATAATTATATTATAATTATAATTAAGCCCAAGTGGCGAAACTCAACAGAACGCTCCATAGCAACAGTTTGCATGTCAGTGCCCATGACATGACTGTGTCACCACCATTTTTGGACTGAAAACTACAAAATACGTTGCAGATTAGGAGATAGTCACACTTGACCAATGTACAATAACACAAGTGTATATGTATTATCATACTTAAATATAAAGATTGTTAATAGGTCTCTTCCAACAACTGACTAGACTGATTCATGCTTAGGCTACTGTTTGTCAAGTAAAAAGGTAAAATTGCTGCAAAACCAACCCATATCTATGTTCTACGTACATTTTCCTTGTTAAATTAAAAACATAAGGTTGTGATTACCAGATGTGATGTTTGGTAGTGATTTAATAGAGGCTGACACATTCGTATTTAACCACAATGTTGACTTTTAAATTAAAAATACATTAAAATAAATTGTACACATTCATAACATTTATTAAAAAAAAAAAAGAAAAAAAAAAAACCAGAAACTTGCAAACATTGTATCAAAGCTGATTTGGGGTCGATTTCTCCTCTTTTGTCCGACTATTTTGATGGTTTTAAAGATTATCTTATCAGATTTTCCTGTGGTGTGATTGTATTAAGAGTGACTGAATCTGCACGGAAGAATGCCAGAGGTGCCCAGATCGTGAACAGTATATTCAACATGTTTAATATTTATGATGAGAAATCCTGATGTGTGAGGGAGAACCCGAGGACACCCACACACTATAAGAGCAAAACAGTTAAATCTAGTATTTTTTTCCCTCAAGTTCAAGGTCAATCATATTTTGAAGATCTTCCAAGATAAAGGGCTAAGAAATGTGCCAATTTTGGGTACGCAATAGATGATGAATTCTTGTCCTGTAAAATAATTTCACCAAGGATACAAGTGATCTCTTGTTAAAATAAAGGATACATTGATCATTGCTGCAGTTTATTGCAGCACACTGCCTGGTTTTTGCCCACTTGCTCTCTCATATTCTTTTTTTAAATTTTGTTATGATTTTTGCAGACATACAGAACAAAACAATAACAAATCAAACAAACAAACCCTTCACAAAATTATAGTCTATAGCTTGAGGCACAAAAAACTAACAAAGAAAAAAAAACTGGTTCCCACATTTTGTAAAATTTTTCATTGTTCCCAGCAATAGCATATCTGATTCTTTCAAGATGTAATGTAGAGACCAGTTAACCAGTCAAAAGAGGAGTGCAACATTTTTCTTCCAAAAAAGCTAAATTATTTTCTTAGCGACAATCATACCATATTGAAATTGTACCCGTATCTTCGGCTGAGAGAATCAAGGAAATCTGACCAGCCAAAGATTGCTATCATAGGATCAGGGAGTAAAACACAGTTTTAAACTTTGAGAAAAAAACTGGAATAGGGTCTGCCAGGGTGCCCTCAGCAATGTTACACTTATCACACATGGGGGAGACAGAGGGGTAAAAAGTATTAGGTTTTGTTTTGGAATAATGAAATCTGTGTTAAACTTAGAGTATAAGTTGATGTCTCAAATTTACAGAGCATGAGTAAATGGATGAAAAACATTTATACCAGTCAGTCTCACTGATCTGAATTCCTAAGTCTTCTTCCTAAGCAACTTTCAAGTGAAGGGAGGAAAAATGTATTTCATCCTTAAATGCGTTAACTGTGATGATCTGCTGGAAGTGCCGGTAGGACTTTAGCTGGCACTTCCAGCCACTCTGTTGTATGTCGTGTTTTTCCATTCCATGTATGTCCAGTCATATGTGTTCCTTGTCTCCACCCACCTCATGTGTTCCCCTGAAAACAGATATGTTCTCCTCCCCCTCATGTGATTAACCTGTGTATATTTACCTCCCCATTTCCCATTGTCCCTTGCTCATCATTGTGTATGGTTCGTCCTGCCCTTGTAAGCGTTTTCCCCTGTGTTTGTATTACTTACCTGGATTCCCGTTATCGACCTTGTTTCCCGTGTCTACGATTCTCGTCTTCTCCCCTTGGATGTTGTTTGTGCCTCGATCGACCCTTTGCTTGTTTATCGGTTTGTCTCTTTGGATTTGCCTGCATTGTTCCCGACTGCTGTCGTTTTCACTCCGCCTGTTTGACTCCCCTGCCTCACAAAAAACACTTTGCAAATGGATCCGATTGCCTCCCTTGCTCATTTTGTGACAGTTAACAAATAAGATATTAGACATATTGGTAATATTAAATATTAGCATCTGGAGAGTTAGAAAATAAATCAAACACTGCTTTCTGAGGACAAAACAGCAAAATCTTAGAAATTTAAATGGACATAATTCCGAATGTGGAGATAACGGAAAAAAATGAAAAGGAGGAAGGTGAAATATCTCACTGAGCTTCGAAAAAGAGGAAAAAGACTTATTAACATATAAATCCTTAACACTGTGAATACCTTTGTCTTGCCATTCTTTAAAAACTTTATTTGTAAGAGAAGGTTTACATGTATGAGAAAGTATTTAATAACTTAACTGCCTTTCTAATTTGGTACCATATTTTAATAGTTATTAAGGATAAAATTATTTTTAGGAACTTCTTTATTAGACAGGGGACCTGAAAAAAGCAAAGCAGAAAGAGAAGGAAACACACTTTGTTCTTGTAGCGAAGGGAGCGAGGCAGACAGTCGGATCCATAAGCAGAGTGTTTATTAAAGGCAGAGTCGTACAGACAGGGGTCAAAACC
>JAUMHR010042188.1:0-10191 GCA_032361145.1 Enteromius fasciolatus | reverse complement strand
ACCTACATCTTGGATGCCATGGGGGTAAGTAAATAAACATCAAATTTTCATTTTTGGGTGAACTATCCCTTTAAGTTTATTAATGACAAAATATATTAACATTTTAATGTAGGCCCAGTGTTTCACAGAAATTATGCATCGCAAAATAACATTATTGTAAAAATTTGTGAATTGTTTTTAAATGTTTAGGCATTCGGTGCCTGATTATCATGATGCAAAATGAATATACATCTGTAGCACTGTATTGGTCTCATTTGTTAATGCATTAGTTAAAAGCATTTTTAGCTAAAGCATTTTTAGTTCATGGTTCTGAGTGGATTAAACTAAAATTTTGAAATGAACCTATATTGATAAATTATGTGAAAGTACTGTTTATTGTTAGTTCCTGTTAATAAGGGCTACTTATATAGTGTTACTTTTATATATAATGCAGTACAATTCATAGAATTGTAATGCATTTTAAAATGTTGTCATGTCATGAATATGAAATCAAAAGAATAAACAAAAATTCCATTACTGGGAATGACAGCAATCCTGTGTGAAGTGCACTGAAAGTGAAAGCTCCCCCGAAGGCACGAGAGGGCGGTGCCTCAGGTGAAAGGAGGCGGGGCAGCTTGGGGAAGTGGGCGTGACTGAGTGTGTGTGTGTGTGTGTGTAAGAGAGTAAATATTTTTCACTACTGGTGGAACCTGTCCGTCTGCTTCACCAGAGACACAGAGACTGAAGTGTAGGACGCACAAAGAACAGCGGAGAGAACACAAACACATTCACCAGCTAGAAACCAGAAAGAATGCTGGACGGAGCAACAGTCTGGACCGTAAGACAAGGATTGGACATCATATAGATCAAGGCGGCATGCGGTGTGTTTGTTTACGTGACAGGTGCGAGTCTGAATGAGTCTTGTGTGTGTTTCTGAGGACCTTTAATGGGTAGAAGCGTCCTGGATATGGGGGGATGTCAGAGTTACAGCAGCTCTGATGAAGAGGATGGCAACGCTCTGAAGGCAAACTACACCAACGTCAGCCTGTTCAAAGTGTGAGTATATACTGCACCTACACACTCAGTAAAATAAGGAATGCACACATCAGACAAATGTCTGCTGAAAAGATAACGCCGGCATATCTTCAGAGAGAGAAGGAATGTGTGTGAGTGTATCAGTAGTTTCAGCTGGGCTTCGTGTTGGAAAAAGGCTGAAAGTTAAAGGAAACTTCCACAAGTCCATGTGTGTTTGTGTGTGAAAACATGGACCCTCTGCTCAAGGGTTTATGGGTAAACACACCTACCGTGGCTCGTGTGTTTACATACCGCACACCCGTGCATGAGTGCAACTAGTCATTTTCAAAAACGTTGCCTAAAACCAACACTTTCACATAAGCATTCATCTCTACACATGAAGCACTCTTATATCATGACATATACACAGAAGCATGGTCTGTACATTAGAAATAGTATTGTATTTGTAAGTATATAAGTCAGTCACTTCTAAATTAATTAATTTAATTACTGCAAATAGTACAGTAATGAAACGTGCTGCAGGTGATACTTGAGGGATCTTGCTGAAAATACCTCTCATCAGAGTGGCAGAGTTAGACATAATCATGCATGCGGTAATGCAACAGGGTGTGTTGTGAATCTCACGATGCTTACGTCACTTGGTAATGAGCAAAAACATCTGTGTGTGCTATATACAAAAATGCAACAGCGTGTGGCATACTGTAAGTATCCAGGTGTTTTGGGGCAATCCTATTCCTGTTTTAATCAGTCAAGCCAAGGCCGCCATCTCAAACACACACTATTTAGTTATTTCAAGGCTGAATACGGAGGTCTGTTTTCTCTGCGTTCACACACTCTGAACGCTCCGTCAGGCCAGTGTGTGTGTGGTTTTTCTCATTTGCATGAATGAAAATTACAAGCACTGTCTCTACAGTAGAAAACGGCACTCTTTCTAGTAAGAATGTGCTGATTGTTCACTAATGCTGTCGGAAAACACAGCCTCCTTCAGCACATATACATTAATCAACCAGCCCCATGTGCACACACAACAAACTACATCCCTGTGTGTCCTTGTGTAGCGTCACACTGTGTGTGTTGGCAAACTGTTTTCTATTTGCTCAACAGCATAACTATTTGAACACAAATTAACTAGCAGACGAGCTCAATGCAAAAGAATTTCACATGGCAAAGCCAGCCAGGCACATACTGCAGCTATATACAGTATGAACCCATCAGACTTCTCTAGCTCGATTAATCTAAAAGTACTTGTCAAATAAAGCTGCTTATATATATATATATATATATAACAAATATTGTTGGCTCCTTTTTTTTTGTAAGTCACTTTGGATAAAAGCACATTCACTAAATTCGTAAATGTTTAAAATTACCCTCCAATCCTGGTCATATTGTGTACAATTCATTAGTTTCATTATTTAGTGTAAATGTGTGTATATAAAAAGAGCTTTTATCAAAATGTAATAAATTACTCTGCTGTTGATTCTCTTTGAATATTCTGTTGACTGTGTTTGTTGACAGAAAGAATAACAGTCTGCATTTAGTCCCATCTGCTGAGGTCAAACCTTACCTGAAAGATCACTTCCTGTCCAGACGCATCACTGATCTTGATCTTCTGACCCTCTCTGCCTTGCCGCACGGCCTCGACCAGCAGGAGTGGATAGCAACAAACAGTGAGCGTTCAAACACACAAATAAATATAAAAAATTAATGCCAGAAACAACCATACTAAAATTAATTAAAACTAATATTTTTGCAAAACGTGTGTGTGTGTGTGTGTGTGTACAGCATAAATTAAATACACACATCAGTCAGAGTGCACATAATGCCAGTGAAACACCCAGTGATTAAAAAAACGATGACACACTCAAAAGTGAGCAATTCAGGGCTGAAACAATATACTAGAGACATGTCAAATATTTCCTAACATATGTATAATGAAACACGTAAAGGAATGATGGGAATGTGCTGGGCATGGCTCACATATGTAGACATTTGAATAAAGGCTGGTCTGTAGCTTAACTTATTCTGACCTGGAATCACCCACTTACAGTTAACTTAACTAAAATATTATATACAAAGACAAAACACTGTTTGAGATCATCAAGTTATTTTTGTTTGGTGCTATGCGTCAGTTTTGGGTTTTTTTAGGCTCTGTGTGTGTAGTGTGTGTTAACTCATCTTACCATCTCTTCTAGCGGTGTCGTTTTTCCAGCACACAACCCTCTTCTTCAGCGCTCTGTCTGACTATTGCTCAATGACCACGTGTCCGGCAGCCAAGAACTCAGGAAACATGTGAGAAGAACAAACACACCTCATTATAGCTAGATGAAAGAGACTAACTTAATTCACAGCTTAAATACAGGCAGGAAAATGTGGCATATGTACCGCTTACCAAACACTTCCTAAGCAGCAGTTTATTATAGTTAATAATACACTATCAGTTTTATAGTAGTAGCTCTGTAGTCAGTATGGTATTATGATGGAAACTACACTGTAACATATATTTATATGTGTGTGTGTGTGTGAGAATATATACATACAGTATGGTTTATTGGGACTCTTCATAGGTGTAATGGTGTTCATACTCTACAAACTGTATGTGTTATGGCCCTTCACCTACCCTACACCTAAACCTACCTATCACAGGAAACTGTGTGCATTTTTGATTTTCAAAAAAACACACCATTTATTGTTTTTTAAATTTGTGTCCTCATAAACAACATATACATATACACACATATACATATATATATATATACATATATATATATATATATATATATATATATATTAGTAGTATTGGTTGTTATTGCTCATTTACTTACAGCTATGAATGTGGATATTAACACCAAATGATGACAATCATCATGTGCATCAGCAAATTATAAAATAAAAAAAACATCCATTACATAATTAGCTTTATTGTCACATGCAGTGAAAACAACAAGAATAGAGCAAAATGCAACAGTATAATTAAACTAGACAAACTTTACTAACATGATTAGCATATTTATGACATGACTAGCATGTCGCTACCATGTTTATAGCATGATTAACAAGTGACTAGCATGTTTCTTGCATGACTAGCATGATTAACAAGTGACTAGCATGTCGCTAGCATGTTTATAGCATAATTACATGTTTCTAGCATGATTAGTAAACATGTTCATGACATGACTTCCAAGTGACTAGCATGTTTATGGCGTGAATAACAAGTGACTAGCATGTTTATAACAAGATAAGCAAGTGACTTACATGATGCATGTTTATAACACGATTAACAAGTTTCTAGCATGTTTAACATGTTACTACCATATTGCTAACTTGACTAGCATGTTGCTAGCATTTTTATAGCATGATTAGCAAGTTACTAGCATATTGCTAGCATGATTAGCAAATTACTAGCGTGTTTCTAACATGATTAGCAAAGTTCCTAACATATTGTTAGCATGATTAGCAAGTTCCTAGCATATTGGTAGCACGTTTAGCAAGTTACTAGCATGTTGGTAGCATGATTCGCAACTTCTTATTCCATGAATGGGAGTCTATGGGATTTTTATGATTTTTAATCTTCATTTTTATGAAAACCATAAGTCGGATCAGTTAGAAAAGATATAGCACACCCGGTGAGATCAGTCTGAAGATCTGGGCTGAGTTTGGAGTCAACCTAATTATGCTGCAGCACTATTACAGTAAATATACAAGAGATTATTATGATAAAACAGTTCATTTTTAGTAATTCTACAGGTTATTTATAGCATGGTTTATAGCATGGTTATATTTATACAGGTTAATATATAACATAATATATTCATTTATTAATCATCAGCTGCAGAAATACTACTGTAAAAACAAATATTGCATAGTGGTAAATTCTTACTAAAATACTGCATAAAGATAAAAACCTAAATTATTGCAAGGGACAAATGCAATTTTGTGTCTTTTTTTCAGTATGTATGAATGGACGGACGATCAAGGGAAGAAACTGAAGTGTTCAGCTCCGGTATACATCGACTACGCCTTGTCCTACATTCAGGAGATACTCACAGATGAGCGTGTGTTTCCCACCAAAGCTGGTATGAAGTTCACACAATCAGAATTTACTTACTGGAAATGATCTGAACACACTGAAGTGATGGTGTATGTATGCGTTCAGGTTCATCGTTCCCTTCTGGATTCATGTTCCTGATTCAGAAGATCTTTGTGATGCTCTTCCGCACGCTGGCTCATCTGTTCAGCGCTCACTACCAGGAAGCCATCGCTGTGGAGATACACCCACACCTCAACACACTCTTCACACACTTCATCACCTTCAGCCACATGTTCAGACTGCTGGAGCCCTCAGAGACTGCACCGATCGACGAGCTCATCGCCGTGCTCACACACTGACACAGAAAAAACACAGGGAATATACACGTGAGGTCTTCACAAGAAGGCACAGCATGAGCTGGGACACCTAATGGACATGTGCAAGTGAAGACCACAAGACTGGAAGTCACATAGAGTGCACTATTTAGGACAGTTCCTTTTTGATGTTACATGAAGAATCCCTTTGATGTTTTGACCTAGTAGAATTAGAATGTGTCAATCAACTTCAGACTGAGCTCTGATTGGACAGAGCAGGGTTTTTCAGTGCCAACTGTGAACGTGGGTGATTTTCTTTTGGCCAGTGGCTACACGACCTTTCAACAAGATGCAATTTTTAGGAATCTGGGAGCTTTCAAGTGTACTTTGCAAATTATGGCAGCATTCCCTCTTGGTGTGTTTGTCTGCCACATTGCATAGGGGAAAAAAACACAGTTAGGGAGAGGTGCTTTTCCAAAATGTTATAGTATCATGTAAAAGTTCGGGGTCATTTTTATCCCCCCTGATAAAAAATGACTGCTATAACTCATCAAGGATGCATTCAATTGACCACAAAAAAAGAATTGAATCAGTGACAGTAAAAACAGGAACATATTTGCATAATGTCCGCCCACATTCTACGTCGCAAACAACTTGCCCCGCCCACAAACAGTACATGGGCGTTTCGTTTTCCGAAAACTAGACACTGTAGCGGTAGACCAATCATAAAGGACTGCACTATCTGACCAATCACAGCAGGCCAATCACGGAAAGGCGGGGTTTAGACAGACTGAGTCTTCGAACTGCTTCACACGAGTCATTTACCAATCGTTTAGAAAAACAGAAAAATTAAATTATTTTTGGAGAAAACTAAAGTGTTTTTTGACCTTGCATACATTAAGTTTTCATTTCATTTATTTTCGATCAAATAAATGCAGCTGTGGTGGGGATAAAACTTTTCAAAAGCGTTACAAATCTTACCGACCTCAAACTTTTGAAAGAATCATAAACATTACATCAAGTTATCATCGGATGTGACGCGATAATACGAAAAAATAAATATTTTTTACTACTTTTCCCTGAGTTTTTATCCAAAAGAGTTGTGACTGTAGCAGTATGCGTACACTGCTTAGCGTACGTGCCGCGTGCCAACTACGCTTTATTAAATTTTTTTTAATGACAACTGACAGATAAGCGATGCAGTCGCATCCCGTCGTGTCTGTTTAGGACGTGCTGTGAAGAAAGGGAATTAAAATCACTGTGCTACTGTACACCATTACTGAGCTACTAAATTCTACTTTATATCACACAGACATCATTTCCCAGACTTGAACATAACTTAATCACAATTATTATTTAACACAACGCACCTCTAAGAAGATACCGTGATATTATACAGCCATGGTCTTATATGGATTTAGTGTTTGTTAGTGTTCTGGAAAGACTATGAAAATGAGGATAAAGAGAGATATCAGATGTTTCTCCTCGGTCCTAAGCATTCATAAATGTACAGCCCTGAGGATATTAGAAATATACACATGAATACACACCGTGGAGAGCTGGTCTGACTGGTTCCCAAGAGGAATTAGATCCGTTTATACACTCGCACACACACTTGTAGTGTCTCCATGTTTTCTGGGGTCATAGGTGTAATGGTGTTTCTACTGTACAGACTGTATGTGGTATTGTCCTACACTGACCCTACACCTAAACCTCACAGGAAACACTACACACTTCTAGATTCTCAAAACACTTCATTCTGTGTGATTTATAAGCTTGTTTCCTAACCTAACTAATGTCCCACAAGGTCAACATTTACTGCTATTATCTTCGTGGGGACAACTGGTCCTCATAACGTGATAAATATCAGGTGCACACTCAATCACATTGAACCATTGTGTTGCATCAGTGTATTTATTACTTAGGTTTTTTTTTTTTTTTTTAACTTGTGCAAAGTAAAAAAGGAGCTGGATTTTGGGACGACAGACTGTTACATTTGTCAAACACACAATATATTACATTGGTATACTACTACACTGTATATTACTTTAAAAAAATACTATGTTGTTCAGTAGCTTATGCAAAATGTATAAAACAGTAGCTAGACTGTTAAATGCTAGACTGCGGTCACATGACCTAACCACGTTTATAATTCCACTGAGTTAATTAACAAATCAATTATTTTGCATGTTTGTGTAAAAAATGAGTTCAGCCAAATGATCACGACATGTGGCACTGCAGGATACACCCACGTGAAGAGTGCTTTGTTGTATATCACACATTTAGACTAAAGTATAATATCATCCATCCATGCATATAAAAAATACATGTATTATACAGAGTACATGCAGTAGTATTTCAAACACTCCTGGAGGAACAACAGTCACAGTCGATGCTGTACTTTTCACAGGTCTAGTCTGACATACTGTAGCATACTGCTCTTAGTAAATAGTATGAGTAGTATGAAAGGCAGAACCAACTATCAATCCTAAATTATACAGTGATATTAGTAATTTTTTAATACTATTTAAGCCACATAGGCTGTCAAAGCATTAAGTGAACATAAATGTTTTGCTCCAGCAGGGGGAAGCAAAGGGAAACTCACTGAAAAAGACTTTAGGACACACTCCTATTACCCTGAAATCTGCTGAGTAATGGAGATCTGAAACACGCTTACACACATATTTCATCAAAAGACTTGACTCCAAAGGGCTGTTAGCACTACATTATGAAACCTTGTGAAGCAGTGTTTGGATAAGAAGTTGTAATAAAGACCTTGACCATTGAAACATCTCATAAGTGCACGGATTTGATTGGTTGATTCATCTTTCAGGGCACTTGCTGATGGGATGATTGGAGGAGTAATCGGGGTGAGAGGGAGGGAAGGTAACTGTGTGCAGTAGACTGACTGTAGTATTTTACTAGAATAAGACATCACTCTCAGTGACTCTGAAAAAGAGCTTTTGACAGCAAACAGGGTCTCTATATTGTGTTCAGGCTGTAAGTGTGTTGGATCAGAGGTACTTTTTAAGGTACAAAATAGGACCCTCCCACTCTTAAAATAAAATCTACTTCAGGAGTATTAATTTTATATATGATTTGCAACTTGTAACCAAAATTAAGGACTGTGTGATTACATTTAAAAACCTTTATTTGTGTGGTGTTAAAGCAGAAAACATAGGCTACAATAAAAAACATAAAAATAAAAATACTTATACTAGTTAACATGGTCCCAAATTCAGTCTAAATTGAAATAAATATAATTATTATTGAAAAACTATATATATATAAAACTTAACAGGGTTGAATGGTTTCCATATTTGTTAAAAAAAAAAAATAATTTTGTAAAATTAGTGTGTGTTCAATTTTATTATTTTTTATACTAGATATTAATATGACTTATCAAATATCATTTTAAAATATGCTATTTATTTATGCATCTACAGTTTAAAAAATGAAATGCATATCTGGAGTGAATTGGAAATATTTATCTGATTTAGATATGATCAGAGATGAATCTAATGAATCTAATCTATGAATTTAATCAGCATCAATACACCATCTAAATTATGGACAATATTATTATAATAGGATTATAGTAAAACGGCTGAGTTTTATATTATAATAGTATATAATAATGAAGAGAAGAGAGACAATTGGACAGACACACAAATATACACTTACACACAAAAGCAGGCAGCTCCGTCTGAGGCATGAATGCAAGCGTATCCTATTGCTGTCTGACCCATGACACTGAACAACACACACACTCCAGCTCAGGAGGCGTCTCCAGAAACCAAACCAGTTCAAAGGGCTAATGCTAATTATTAATGTGCATGAAAACGAGAGTGTATCCTGAAGCTCTTAAACACACAGACATGTGCCTCTGAATACACTGACACAAAAACAAACTCGACCTTTATGCAGCTCAGCTATAAAAACACAATCATGCGAAACGACAATCGAAAATACTTGTTTAGTGCCGATATAAAATGTAGACACTTGCATTGCTCCAGAAATCACACTAAGCTCTTAAACACACAGACATGTGCCTCTGAATACACTGACACAAAAACAAACTCGACCTTTATGCAGCTCAGCTATAAAAACACAATCATGCGAAACGACAATCGAAAATACTTGTTTAGTGCCGATATAAAATGTAGACACTTGCATTGCTCCAGAAATCACACTGAGGCCAAAGTATGACCTTAAACTAGATTCACGAGAGAGAAGCCGAAGCACACTCGCGGAGACTGACCCTCGTCAACATTAGCTCAAGTGTTGCTAATACTCTCCAAAATCCTCTTTAAAAGAGCACAGGACACAGTGAGCTCTATAAAACCAAACACATCGTCTCTGACCTTTAAATTAAGCCTCTGTGTCCCACCTGACAGCACAACTGTATTTTTATATCATGACACAGAGTTAAAGACCTGACATAAGCTTAACACTTGAAACAATATTTCTCTCAAGAAGCAGCCTTACTAAATCTTATGTTCCTATACACCTCCATAAAAGACCAGAGAAAGATAGGATTTGAATTTGGGCTGTCAAACAATTAATTACATCCAAAGTTTTTGTTTACCTAATATGTGCGTGTTCTGTATATATTTCTAATGTATAAATACACATTGAAAATATTTACATGTATATATTTATATTCATAAAATATATGAAAATAACATAAACATGCACGTGTATGTATTTATATAGGCCTATCTATGATAAATATATAGCCTACATAAACTATGTAACCAAAAACTATTATTCTAGATGTGATTAATAATTTGACTAAATGATTTATTTTGTGCACCAAACACATGAAAAAAAGAA
>JAUMHR010042187.1:0-10199 GCA_032361145.1 Enteromius fasciolatus | reverse complement strand
TACGTTTTAACAGTAGGTGCAGCAGGTCCCTACTGACCCATATGAATGGGCTGATAATGACTGAAAACGGCCCATTCGAATCGCGTGATAACATCCAAATCGGCTGGTTTAATCCTCCAAATAATTCCATAACATTGATTTAACTTTGACATACCTGTCACTAAAACAAGAATAGGCACATTTGAAGGAAAGAAAAAAATTCTGTTTTTGCTCACCATAGACGACAACACTGAATGTTTTGGATGACCATTTTGCGCCACTTATCTGTAGTTTATAATCTCCAGAGTGTTGAGTTGTGATGTTTGTGACGGTCAGAGATCCAGTTTGATTGTCCAGCTTCAGTCTGTCTCTGAATCTCCCATCAAGAACATCATCGTATATGACACTTTGTTTATTTCTTTTGATTTTTGCTAAGAGAGCGTTTTCAGTTCCATAATTCCACATTATGTCTTCGCCCTCATGTACTTTAGTATCAGTGTGTAGAAGTACATAATCTCCCTCTATCCCTGATACGGTTGCTATTTCTTTTATTTTAGCTCCAAACACACCTAAAAAAATAAAAATCCAGGAACAGTTTAAGGCTTCTGATGTTTTTTAAAGCCTGGAATCAGCTGTAATTTGTAAAATTTAAATGCGAGTCTGAAAAATGACAGCAGATTAATGTAGCGTGCACTTTTTGGGCTTTCAATGGTTTAAATAACTTTCATTAGTTTCAGTCACATTTATACATGTATAACTTACCAATCAGATGCCACCAGCACAAACAGAACAAAAGGATCATTTTCTTCAAGTGCTGTTGAAAAGTCCGAGTCTGGAGGGGGAATGTGTGAATGCTCCAACCCGCCAGAGTTTAAATGTCCTTATGCACAACCTTACAAACATCACCTCTCTTTACAAAAGTTCACATCTCAAAACACGCCTCAAAAAAAAGTGATGCTGCGGTCAGTGGACCTGACCTGCTAGCCACCATGATAACATAACCTTTTCACTTTCTGTTTCTATTTGGCGCAACGTTTATAATGTATACACGGTGATTAGGTTTAGGATTGTGGAGTATATATATGCAGGGTGCTTTTTGTAGGTGGGGTGAGGGGGATCCCCTTTTGACTCAAAATGATTCGATTGATGATGCGATTTGAAGTCCTGGTAAAAGGATTCACGCTCCATGACTGACTCTGAGTTCGAAAAAGCTATGTTCTGTTAATACGTTTTCAGTTTTCAATTGACGACATGACACTTGCATACAAAGACGGATTTATCAATTACCATGATTTATCAGAGGAAAAATTTACACACCAAATACAAACAGAAAACCGTGCTATATATACAATAAAATAGCATAATATGGTAAAGGAGGCTACAATGCTACAGTATATAAAGCAGCATAAAGAGAAGTTTTGACATCATAACATTCATACAACATTGTTTTTTCTTTGCATATTAACAAAGTGCAACTACGACATTGCTATACTCCCTCTTTGCTTTCATTTTCACTTGGGGTAAATGGAATCACATTTGGTGAAGAGAAACAACAGAGCATCTTAACCTCACAGAGTTCACATGCATTGTGGAAAATGAAACAAGTATATTTCCTCAAATTTTAATAAGACACATATATTAGTCTATTCTTCTCTCTTCTGTTGTAAGTCAGTTGTGTTGAAAAACTCTTCCTGTGGGTGGAGCATAGGCAATGCTAATATTCATTATACGGTAGTTCCACTTACAGTTGTGGCAAAACGTTATTAATCTGTAACGCTTTTTACGAGTCTGTGAAAATACTTTGTTCGAAAAGGGAAATCTGGGTTAAAATAGGAATCCAGATGTTTTGTATAAGATCATTAATGAGTCAATGACTGTTTCTCTCTTTTTTCCCTAAGACTATATTCAGCCCTCCTGAATTGTCTCTTCCTTTAGGTAGAATAACTACTAATCATTTGGGTGATCAGATGTCTTGTAGTCACTGCTGAATTAGTTGTTTAAAAAAACATAATTTTTTTATGTTTTTTTATTCGAATTAGCCTATAATTAAATGGTGATTTCTTTAGGATCTATTGGTGTTGTGTCAGTGATGGAGGATACAGTCACTCTAAACACTGATGTAGTAACAAACCAAGAGGATATTAAATGTTATTTTAATGACATTCATATTTCTCAATTCATTGGAGATCTTAGTAGTATCAGTACAGATGTTCAGTGTACTGAGAGATTCAGAGACTGGATCTCTGACCATCATGAACACTAAAACAACTGACTTTATTTTTTACAAATTAACAGCACCAACATATGATACATGTGTCTATCTATAGATATCTTGGTCATTTATTTTATGTCTTCTTCTATTATTATTATTATTATTAATTTATTTAGGCCCGTTTCAGAAAGGAGGTTAAGTGAAAACTTAGAGTATGTTAACCCTGAAATAAGAGAAACTTTGGGTTTTGGGTTTCAATATGGCAGGTTTGTCAAACTCGAGAAAGCAGGGTAAGTCAAGCCTTTTTCTGAAAGAGAGGTAACTTTTTCTCAGAGTCCGTTAACGTAGTAAATTACTCTGTGAACCTAACCTGGGGTGCGTTTCCCAAAAGCAAACATTGTCGCAAGCTCTGTCATTACCAATAGAGTTCAATGGAACTAACGATCATTGTTAGCTAACGATGCTTTTGGGAAACGTTCTGTACCCTGGTCAGGAGCAGGTTTAATTCTCTAAACTCTGAGTTTCTGTCAGTCTCCTTCCCTTTTTTAAAGACGAAGCGGTATTTCTCGCCTTAGACTGAGTCATTCGTTGCCCACATTTCAGTCACACAAAGAACAAAGTTACAAGAATGGTTTGTCCTTTTTTGGAGGATCCCATAAACGAAGAGGCTGTATTATTTCGAAGAGAATTACATTTACGTCAGACAAGGATTTTGAGACCCAGAGTGGATTTTGTTGTCTTTTCCCCATAACGTTACATTTTTGTTTGAGCGTTACAGTTTTTCATTGCTATCAATTACATATAATCTAATCCATTCTTACATCACTAACATCACCCATCGTGGCCGTGCTTCTACATACGAGCAGATAGTATGTGAAGCTTTACGTTTCTTTGCTAATGGAAGCTTTCTGTATCAGGGATGCAGAGTTTGCAATGAATGTATTTGTAAAAAAAAAAAAAAAAGAAAAGAAAAGAAAAGAAAATGACATGCTCAAACCTTACCTGATTGAATTATATTTTTACATTTCATTTTCAGCTGCTGCCATGTTCTTTTAATACCTGCAGGATTGCACCTACATGACAATTACAGTTTTAAGTCTTACCTTTGATATTACTGCAAAAAATAAATAATTACCTTCAATTCACTGACCTTCAACAGGGACATGTACTGTAACTAGATTAATGGGATTATTACTCGTTCTGAAAAACTATTGTTTAGTACTGCTTTCTGTCACGCTGTCCTGTGTCAATGTGCCTGTGTTTTTGTTGATGTCTCTGCCAATGTATTCCAGTGTGCTCTTTGTTTGTGTACATACCTCATTCCCTCATGTCTTTGCCTCATTAATGTTCATTCCTTGCCAGCTGTTTGTTCCAGGTGTCCAGCGTCTTGTCTCTGATTAGTCTGTGTATAAATCCATGCCCCATGTCTTGTATCTTTGTCTGTCGTTGATGTTAATGCAGCGTGCATTTTACTGATGCTACTTTACTTAGAGCGGACAAACACCACTTACAAGTAATAATAAAAACAACTAAAACAAATCTTAAACAGTCATAAGATCAGATCAGATATATAATGTGCAATATGAAACTTTTGCTTTAAACATTTTATTATATCAGTTTTTTGTTTGTTTTTGATGGTACCCTTTAGACAGCTATTGATAAGTAACTCTGCTGTAATGAGTCGCTTGAGGCAGTTGGATCCATTTGCGATGTTTTAATGGAATTCAGAGTCAGACAGGCAAAGTTCAATAACAGGGCAATCAGTACAACGTAGGACAGGCAGAAATCGTGGTCAGTAACAGGCAGGAAAGTCAGGACAGGCGGCGAGAATCAGAATAACAATAAGCAGACAGAAATCAAACACGGGTAATCAAAACGGGAAGAAAACGCTCAGAAATGATGGCCTAGGCAAATCAAGACTTCGCGACTAGTCCTTGGCCAAGATGGCATTTAAATACAGTCTGTAATGTGAAACACCTGGAGAGTGAATCATCCGGTGTGCGTGGAATAAGGGTCCGGGCGGAAACATTAGTAGGCGGGTGAAGGTTCCCGCTGCTGACGTTCGGAGAGATCCACAGAGGAGCGGCTCATAACATCTGCATGTCAACTAGAATGTTAGCAGTGTATCTGTTAAATATATGCTACCGCTTTATTTTAATGGTTCCTAAACACGCATACTGAGTATAGGATATATACACCAAAGATTTAGTATGTTGTTAATTGTGTATTTTACATTTACTCTTAAAAGTTATAATCACAAAAATGTAAATATTATAATGTAATATAATTATTAGAATGTTTTCTAATTCATAATATGTTATACGTTTAACACATTATACGTGTTGTTAAATAAAATATAAGGAATTATAGATTCATAATGCCTTAATAATACCCTTACGATACTTTTTTTCATGAAAATGGTGTGGAACATTTCCTGATGAAAAAATAACAAAACAAATGAGCAGGGCAATTCACAAATTGTGTGATTTGTGAATGAGTCATCAAGCATTGGAAGCAATGACTTATTTCTTAAAAGCTGTGCATTTAGAAGAATTCACACTACCATGAGTGGAAACTAAAAGAAACACTTTTAACCACATGAACACCTCCAACACACACATGCACACACATATCCCCTCACATGTATGAACATGAACATCAAACTTCCAATAAGAGTAACAAGATATCAAATCACATTCAGATAAATATATTATTTTAGTGCATTTTTAAATATCACACTTCAGACCCTCAGAATGATTCTGCTCTATGATCACTGGGATATTGTCACGTTTGACTCTGTTTAGTTTTGTGTTTTTGTATTCTTTGTTTAGTTTAGTTTTCATGTCTCCCTGTTTTAGTTTCGTTTTTGAGTTCAGTTCCTGTTTGCCCTTATTTGGTAGTTCCTGTCTTTATGTCATGATTAGTTGATTTGTATCCACCTGTGTTCCTCACCTGCCCTAAGTTCTCCCTAATGTCCTCGTGTATAAAAACCAGTTTAGTTTGTCTTGTCTTTTGTCAGTGATTAACGTTATTTTATGTCCGTAACGGTGTAAACCCTACCTGTCTTTTTTTTTTGCCTGTCTTGGAATAAATATATTGAATTTATTTGAAACTTTGATTCAGCCTTGTGATTCACCGAAGCGGACTGTGACAGATATATATATATATATATATATATATATATGTATGTTGGGGAAAGTTACTTTTAAAGGTAAAGCATTACAATATTGTGTTACTCCCTAAAAAAGTAACTAATTTTGTAACTTTTTATGAAAAGTAATTAAAGTATTAAATATGGGCAGAATTTGAGTGTTTGTTTTTAATATAAGAAGTTTTATTTATAGCCAATGTAAAAGCCCTTTCACACCAAAAAGTGAACCTCAGGTTGAAAGAAAAGTAAATTCACATCTATAAAGTAGAAGAAAGTTCAATACTCTTCAGCAAAAAACAAAGCACAATAGTTAGTTGCATTTTTGCTTGTAAGCATGGTTGAACTGGTTCATCAAAGGTCAGACATTGGTTAATAAAATGGGATTCGATACGTTTGTGTAATTTAATTTTTGCAGGTTTAAATGATATTCTGAGTTTATTTTAGATGAATACTCATTCTGTTTTTTTAGAGTGAGGTGAGTTAATGCACATTCACATTTAGTTTGTATTCACACACCGCGCACAATGCCTCTGTATTTCTAATTTCTCCCAACACAGGGTCAGGAGACTTGTCAGTCAAAGAATAAGAAAACAAAGTAACTAGCATTACTTTTCTTTAAAGAAAGTAACTCAGATTATTTTAAAATTAAAAAGTAATGCGTTATTTCATTAGTTACTTGGAAAAAGTAATATGTAATTTGCGTTACTTGTAATGCGTTAACCCCAACACTGTATATACTACATTTGGTGATTCTTCTCTCAATCCCAAAACTCAACCATTAACTGTCAATCTGGCAGTGTCTCTGGAGATTCCTATAGTGAAGGCAGTCCTGGATCTGGTACTTAGAAAAGGTTGAAGATCATTGTCTAATGATGATAGCTGTGTACACTTGATCCTCCGCATGTTCCTCCTCAAGTTTCTGTAAAAAACCACATCACACATGAAAGAATTAAAATTCAAAAAATGTGGTGTCGCAAACATTAAAGGAGATTCAAAGAGAAATGCTTTTATTTGCTTGTTTTGGCCTAGAAAGTCTCTCTACAAAGAGTCAGGACACTAATATTGTGATATTGTTATGATTTGTCAGTGTTCCCATTTCTAGTTGTGTGTGGACTTCTTTTTTAAAATGTGTGTTTTACTGTTTCTATGCTTCACTTTTTCAGTCTCTACTGCTTGTTTGTTACCATGACAATTGATCAGCTCTGCCCCCTTGTTGACCCTTTTGACTTGCCTTTAAACACTGTTCGTGTTTATTAGTCTAATCACTGATTATTGAGTGTTTTTCCCCTTATTTCCTTGTATTTTGTTAACTTGTGTACCGACCCCAGCCTTGTATTTCGGATTTCTCGCTCTGATTTTGCTTCTGTAGGATACTGCATGCCAATCGACCCTGTCTACCTCATTACAGATATTTAGCCTAAGACATGTGATCTTGGGCTACAGAGTGATACAGCTCCTGAAGTGTGAATAGTAATATATTAGTATTAGCCAAGTTGATGATCTTCAGCAGAGGTGGTGCTTAAGGCTATAAAGATAGCGATATAAGAGTCCACACCACCACACAATAACATCTGTTTATTCTAAGCGCAAGTGTATATTCCACTTTACATTTTTGAATTTGAATTGTTAATCAGCTGGGATAAAAATCATTCTCAAAATGATCCCAACAATATCATTTCTCTGTGACTTTATCGTTATGGTTGCGGTGTCAACTGTACTATACTGTAATACTGAGAATGATTTTTAAAACTACATCTTTATTGTTATCATACTTAGCTTGAACAGGCCTTTATCCTAACTTTTACATCATAGAGAGTCCACAAGCTTCTTTTAGCAAGTTTTTAGACTAACAGGAAATTTTTGAGTTCTGAAACTTGCAAGATGTTTTTATATTTCAATGACCTCATATATGTGAAAAGATCAAGGGGAGTTTGGTTTGTTTATAATGATGTGTTTATTCATATAGTTATGATGATACAGTAAATATCATGAGTGCCAGTTTTTCTTGTATTAAATGATGATCTTATGGCTTTTATAAACATCTGTTAAGGCCCCAATATACTTCAAACAACGTTGTTTTTTGGCCGAGTGACGGTATACTGTTTGCGAACATTCTGACACCTCCGCGCTGTTGGAGGCGGGTGCAGATTAATGTAAACATGACTCGCAATGGTTGCACATAGCCTATATGTTTGATTAAAAACAAAGGTTTATGTATTGTGTACTGTGGGCGTTCTGGCATTCTGGACCGCCCAGATGTCATGTCTTGGTGTAGGTGCAGAATCCTGAGCTCAGTTCAATACTTCTGATTCTTATTAAATAATCTTAAAAGTAACTTTGCTGTGAGTCTCATTATTGGCGGATCATGGACCGGGAGGGAATCAAATCAAGAGAAAGGGATTTTTCCCAACAGTACCTTCTTTGATTTGCTTTGAAAGAAGAACAACGACAGCAGCAGTATGGTGTAATGCTTATTTGCTTGCTACATTTCCTTTCATTCTTTTCATGGCTTTGGAAAACTTGCACCTGATTTTTCTCTATGTCGCTTTTAACTCTGAGTCGCTCACACAAGCTTCGTTGTAATTTCTTTGTTGTAATTTATTGCTTTCGCTGAACTTTGAATTTGTCTACGCAATCACATACGCAATCTTTACATATGCGCATATATATATATATATATATATATATGTGTGTGTGTGGCAGGTCAGCTATATATACAGTGATTTGGAAATGTTGTTCCTTTGCCTGACCTTGGCTGAATGACAAACGAACCGGGAAAAAAAATCCCGTGTCAAAGAAGGTGGAGTTTCAGAACACAGCCACCGATTGCGTAGCCGCCTCAGATCAATGGTAGCTCAAAGGTGTTTAGGAGTCAAAACAAACTCCACAAAAAATTCACTTTGATCAATCGATTTGAACTTTGTTTTGGTCCGATTTTGTTCGAAATTGCTTCATTTCAGTTCGTTCTTCGATTTTCTTTAAAGTATTTCAGGGCCTTTATGGTCATGTTGTGTGCGTGATGTAATAGATACAGAGAAAAACAAGAGCATCTAAATGTAACACAGAGACAAACTCAAATAAATAATCATACCGCTTTAGGTGCATTTTGTTTGCAAAAGGTCGGTTCAGCGTAAGTAATCTCTTGATCGCCAGTCTCACCTGTTTCAATAAAATTAGCAGATGCATTAAACTACAACAAAACTCAATCTTAATTTAATCTGTTTCTTCATGATATATGTAATTACTCCTTTAGCATTTGGACCAATCAGACACACAATTTTTCATTAGATTTAATAAATCAATTATAATTAAATTAACAAAAAAAATGACATACTGCTCACCCAATAAACATACTTGGTGCCACAATGTCAATGCCAGGCCCTTGGTTACCATGGTAACCAGAACACCTCAGCCAGACCAGATAAACTTTACGACCTAATGACATGTCGAGAGTTCTCACTCTAAGCATGATTCAACAATAGGAAAAACATAATGCCCATAAAAATGGACTCTTCTCTAATTAATTCAAATGATCTTTAATAGTTTGAGTATCAACATCCAATCCAGTTACTTTACATAAGCAAACTACCATGCTTGTAGGCAAAGAGCCTAAACTTTCCCTCCAAAATTGTAAGACCCCATTGGCTCTTTCAACACCCCAGCGGTCTGACGTCTAGTACAGATGAAGATCTCGTTTTTAGGGACTTGCCTTGCAAGTCTGCAGTTCTGATGCTGAGAAGATAAGGTTGTGAGCTAGAAGTCTTCCGTACCTTATGTTTAATTCAGGGTTCGGCATTGACTTTTTATTCGTCAAAGAACACCACTCCAACACCACCAAACCTTCAAACCATCAAAAACTTAACCCGAGACAGCATCTGGACATCCGGTCAGTGGTAGAACCCATTGTAAAATGGGTCTGACTCATTTTTCATAACTGCATTTCTCTGATAGCTTCATTCATTTACTTTACTGTTTGTTCGGCTATGTCGTTTTTTTAGTCTTTAGTGTTTTAGTTAGTTAACTCTTGTGAATGAATTGCATGAATTTCTGATTCTGCCTTGCAAATGAATGACCCTTTATGATTTTGAACCTTGCTACATGCTCGAATGCATTAATACTGTAAGAATGCGTTTTCTGTGGCCATAAAAATGTAGTTTCCTAGAGTCGATATGAACTTATTAGGAACAGATTAGTTAATGGGAATTTAATTATGCTATAATTACTGGCAGCTGATATAAATCATTGTAATTAATGATAATTAATTGTAATTATTTATATACTTTTCCCTTTGCTGTATTTGCTGCACAGTGATCTGTTGGATTTATGAATGCATCACTCGTTTTAAAATCTTCCTGCTACTGACATTTGTAAAGACATTTACTTTAAACATTACAATGGACGATATGAATATGCATCAAAGTTCAAAGTCAATATTCTCGAGATGATGATGATTTGCTTGTTTCTCTGCAGAATAAGGTCAATAAGATAAATATGTTTCTGATCTGAGTGTAATCTACAGAAATTAATAAATTAAAAAATCTGTGAGGAGGCAGTCAGAATTATTCACCTTCTTGTCTTTGTTTCTTGTAGTTCCAGAAGATTCCAATCACAGCGACAATCAACAGAGATCCAGCAGCAACAGCAGCAGAACTCGGCACTGTCTGAGATACAGAGTCTGAGAAGGAGAGTAAAGGAGGAACATTAATGTAAGTAAACGTGTACGTTGACACTGATATAGTTCTGCTGTACCTGAACATGTGTGACAGAGTTGACTGAGTTCCAGATGTGTGGTCTGGTTTGTGAAGTGATTGTTGAGCACACAGCTGTAGGTGTTGTTCTCCTGATATTCCACCTCCA
>JAUMHR010042186.1:0-10200 GCA_032361145.1 Enteromius fasciolatus | reverse complement strand
TCTTAATGCCTTTTGAACATAACAGAGACATTTTATGATTATTACAATAAATTTCTTACATATGGCTCCTTTAAACTTAGAAATAAAATGAGGTTTTGGAATCTAAACATTTTTATATAGGAAAAAGAATTAGATTTTGTAATGTCTGGGTCATCAAATAGTAAGTGTATATATATATCAAAATAAATAAATGTCTTTACTGTCACCTTTGACAAATTTACTGCATTGTTACTGAATGAAAGTATCGGTTTCTGAGAACCAAAAATTTACTGACTCCCAAATAATAAAAAAAATAGAAGCATTCTATACCGTAAATGAATGTGACCAATGAGAATTAATGGGTTAACTTGCTCTGTAGGCAGGTGTGATCTGTAATGCCCTTCTCACACGGACACGTATCACATTTTATCACTGAATGCCCCCAGATCAATGTACTGTTATATTGTACTGGGTGTTCCTACAACTCTTATGTTCTGACGTCATTGGTGGCCTGTGTGAATGAGCTTTTGAAAATCTGATCGCAAATGGGACAAGAATTCAGGTGCTGCTCATAAATTTCAATATTACAATTGCTGTATTTTCAGTGTAGCCTTTTGGATGCCACTGTATGTGACCTTATTGTCATATCGCGGAAAAAAGCAGTGTGAACAACAATCAAGAGTTACAACAGCTGTAGCATTCCTTGATTTAGTTACATTTTAATTCACGACCCGTATCTCTACCTCCCAATATCTCTTCCCCATCTGTCTCTCTCTTTCCCATCCTCTCTTTCTCTGTGAGCGTTGAATTGAACAGCTCAATCCAGAAATAGAAGTCGATTAAGCTTTAACATTGATCCTAACGTGTTAGACAGTGTACAGCCCAGCATTCGCTTTTGTAGCTTAGCCTTTGATATGTTACCACATTAACCTTCAGTATCTTTCACAGTATTACCACATCTCACTCGCCCTTAGTTGTAGCTTTTATGTTTTTGCTTTATCTAGTTAGCATTGTGCTAACTACTGCAACAGACTGGCTCTCCAGAATCGTGTGATTTTGGTGCCTCATGAATAGATTTGCTGAGACACGGGCTATGAGTTTTCCGTTTCGGTTTGTTTCCAAAATAGATCGCTGCCTGCCCTCCGGTGGCACAGTAAATTTTACGGTAGCTCGAGTTTGGCCTAGTTTGAAAACAGTGCGAAACCAATCCCTGTGGTTTTCGGGCATATTGATTTGCCAGAGCGGTTTCAATGGGATGGAAGTGTTCACGTATGTGTGTGTGTGTGTGTGTGTATTTGTGTGAACGTTTCGATGCTGTGCCATGCCTGGAGCCAGTGTGACGGTGGGAAGGATTGCTTGCCATCTGGTGCAGTGTAAAACTGTCAGAGCCGGTCTCTGCATTTGGAGAGTCTCACACAAATGACAGGGGGAATTTCTTGAGCAAATCCAAATGCCTTGTGCCATGCCAGCATCTCACATGCCTTTTTTTCTGTAATACATTGCATATCCTGTGTGTCACGAGATGCGGTGGTATTAAATAACATACATTACTCAAAGCATGCTCCACTGTCATGCGAATGGTGCATGAGTTTTCTGTACAACTGCAATGGATAAAGCCATAAATGCATGCAAAAATAGACATTGGTTTTAAAATCTTGTAATAAAATCCAGCATGATTACCTTTCAGACCCATGATTCATTTGTTGTTGTTTTTGTTTTTATGCATTTTTAAACATTGTTGGGTTTTGTGTTGTCTTGATTATGTTCTCCGTGCACATGAATCATAAGCCTTTACTGAATTTTAATGGTGGTTAACTATGTCCTCTTTTCGGTGTACCCATGGTCATGAAAAATCACAATAAATGTCTGAATTTTACTATTGTAATTTTCAGGCATAGAAGAGCTGTTGAAATGTATAATTAATATTTATAATATATATATTAATGAAAAAATAATTAATGAAACAATTGAATCTGAAATTGAAATTGCAATGCATAATTTTTTCTTTATATTTAATGAAGTTTTATATTTAATTTAAATATGAAATGAAATAGTCACAACCAAATTCAAAGCCTTTGGTCAAAATATGTACGAGCTTGTCTTTTGAGCTTCAAAAAAATTGGCAAAATTGGCAATGCCAACTTTTGGCATTTTTAGGAAACCTTTTTTTTTTTCCTTAATGTGGTCTGTATAAACTTTGGCCCCACTTATTGTACCTTGACAGTGCACATGATTCTGATTTTATCCAATCTATAGAAGTGATTAAGAAAGAGATTCACCTCATGATATACACATTTTTCTGCACTTATCACATGTGTTTTGACATTCCTTCCTTAAAACTGAAAGCAGAATGTAAATGAATTTCAAGAATATTACAGGAGCGGCCTACCTCACGCAGGGACCGGCAAAGGATGAAACGCTAAACTCTAATCATTGTGTTCTGAGGCGAAAGAGTGGTGTGGAGAGCCACATGTTGTGATAAGATGGAGCCATCTATAGTTGTTCAGCTAATTGCGTGATAAAAGAGACGTGAGTGCTTTGAAGTCTAAACTGCAGTTGTCAGTTTCTTTGAAGGCTATAGTAATTGTCATGTTCACTGCCCTACAAATCAAATGGCCGACACGTGTTCCTCTCCGGGTCTGCTTCGTTTCCCCTTACTTGATCTGGCTCTTACAAATGAATGCTGCTCGACTGCGGACAAAGCCCTGATCTGTCACATCTGGAGTCTGTAAACCAGAGTTATCCCAGGAACAGCTTCACCTGTATGTCTGCATTAGCGATTACCTTAGGGCGACTAAAGTCTCGCCAGACTCCGACCAACTATCCAAGACCTATTTCACATTGCGTTTTAAAATAAAATGTACATAATGAATCAGCAGAGCAAAAGAAGCACTACTAGTAGAGGTTTGGCTTTGAACTCATACGGAAACATGTTCGAAATGCACTCTTAACCTGTTTATTAACAATCTTTTGCAATGTAGGCTCTTATTATTTTTTGGCTTGATGCTCGAGTCCAAGCAGTAATGAAATGTTGTGCTAACTTGCCCTGGGGCTTTGCGATAAAGCATGGCTCCACATTATCTATCAGTACTGTTGCTTTCCTCACTTATTTGAATGGAGATGTTGGTCCTTTCTGCCGGTCAGAGATCCCCCTTGAAGTTGGGGCTCTTGGTAAATGACTTCCTTGTTCCTGAGCAATCTCTTTGACTTCTGTGGAAAGCCAGGTGCCTTGCCTCTGGGCAGAGTTTAAATGCAGTAAGTCTTCACCCAAAATAAACCTGTATCCTGTAATGCAGAGTTCCTCTGGGCTCCTCTTTTAATCACCCAAATCCTGATTTATCAATAAAGACAATTTAATTAGCAGATGAACAATGCATGAATGTCATAGATTCCAAATGGACTGACCGCATGACTGTAACGGATGTACGATTGTGTGCGTGTTATGTTCATGATTACATACATATACACCTTTTCTTGTTTACAGTAAAGCACTTAACATGGAAGCAAACTGGGCAAGCAATAAATATTAACATTGTGTTTTTGTTAAAGAATGGGCATGTATTATGCAGTAAAAGCATGTTTATTGTATGATGTATAAAAATGTCAAAATTGTACTTTTTGAGATATGGCTATTTGTAGGTGAGTGATGATCTGACAGCATGTTTGTGAACCATTTTAATATGGTTTAAATACATACATTTAATATTGTTGATTCATAATTCCTATGCTTCCATTTATGCTATTTTATAGTTTTAAGTATAATGAAATGTGGAAAGTGTATCACGTAAAAGTTAGCACGTTATATTTTCATACCATTGATGACAGAAGACTGATAATAGCTTAACAAATAAGATCAAGTGATTCTATCACTAGTCTCATGCTATCATATTTTAATTATGGCTTTCGAGTGTGTATGTTAATCATGTTGTAATTGCGGAACATTCCTGCCAACCTGATGGATTAATAAGCAGTGTATACTTGGTAAGTGTTATGATCATTTCAGGATAGATTGAATTTGAATTGCATTATTAAAATCCCACAGTATCTGTTGTCTTTATATTTGCATGCAGTGTGCGATAATGGGAAACTGCCCTGTGGTTACTGCCTTGGCTAGAGATAAATCTGTATTGCAGTTGTTCTCATAAACAAGATCAGAATCCTGTCATGTGGAAATAAATTTATTGCACAAGCTTAAATGAATACATAACTTTATTTAAATAAATGCTTTGTCATAACAAAAAAAAAAAGACAAAGGTTAAAAGAGTACATAAATTACAAGTTGAATAAATATTACACAGTGATATTCACTTTCTTAATAATTTGAGTTTGTTTTTTTTTTCTTTTTTTTTTTTTAATAAGAGTTCCAAATGCTGACATTTTTAGAGTCCTCCAGCCACTAATGGGTCTTTTTCACATGCCAGTTTAAGCCACATTTAGGTGGTCAATCATCAAGTCTTTTCTCATCCACAAAACAGAAAGCAATAAAGAAAAAAAAAACTGTTATGCATTCAGAGAAAATAAGAAAACCTGTTGTTTCTACTGTCGTTATGAATGCTGCTGTCTACCCAAATATGAGATTCAGAATCTGATGAAAGCAGATAACCACAAAAGCAACATGCTGCGTCCTGGCAATCGATAGTCTGTTACCTCTAATTACAAATCAGAATGGATCAAAATCACATTAATGACTTTTCTTTCCCATTCTCACAATGACACCCAGATGGATTCTACAACCTGGGGAAGCAAGGTAAAAACGGTTTTTAGCCATAGTTCATCGTCTTTTAACATTCATGGTTTTTCGGATAAAAACTTTATTGACTTGTTGCATGCCTGCTCATCAGATTCCGAGACTGTCCATCTAAACATTCTACTGTGAAGTGTGAAGCACTGCAAAATTTAGTATTTTTGTCTGGTTTTTTCATCACAAATATCTAGACATTCTTAAAACAACAGAACTTGACAACACTTGTTTCAAAGATTTCTAATGTTGTTTACTCCAAATTTACACCAAGCTTCACTTTTCCATACAATGAAAGTGAATGGTTTACCATGGCTGTCAAGCAAGATTTTCAAGGCAAGGTTTAGATGAATAACTAATTTTTTTACGTATTCCGTTCCTCACACAAAGTCTGAGCAGCTTGGACATTTTGCTAACCTTCTCTGTTGGTGTTCCACAGAAGAAATTCAAAAACTGGTTTGAATTTTAGATTTGTGTCAAGTTGGTTTTTGTTTAAAACATGTCCCTAAATGTTGTTCAAGATATGTTCTGAAAACTTTGCTTTTTAAGTAAATTCAACTAGTTTTAAAATCGTTCGTATGACTTTACTGGAAAACGAGACACAAATACTGATTCAGAAATCAATTTTTGCAGTATGTATTGTGTGTTGTGAAAGGAGGCCCAGCACAAGATCACCGCTTGAGGCTCTCACCCGCTCTCCTTCTTCCCGGATATCACTGAGACGCAAAGTCTATTAATAGTAGATGGAGAATAGACTGTGACTGGTAGAGTTGTGTTACTGGTAAACCCACTGAATGATGATGTGGGTCTCAGGCTTGGGCTGTGAAGCCCCTGT
Organism: Enteromius fasciolatus; assembly: GCA_032361145.1. Lineage (NCBI taxonomy): Eukaryota > Metazoa > Chordata > Actinopteri > Cypriniformes > Cyprinidae > Enteromius > Enteromius fasciolatus. Next base: position 4,648 of record JAUMHR010042186.1, on the reverse strand, counting down.
CAAAAGTACTCAGGCAGGATATCTGTCCGAGACCTGCTCCTGCTCCTATACCTGAACTCAGATTCACTTTGAGACGGCACTAAATGTGTGGCAAGGTAAGGAATTAAGTGCAAGCTGCTTTTTTTTTTTTTTAATTGGGAAGGGGGCTTTCGGCATGGATCAGGACCTGGATAACGCTGATTACTGATTTCGCCCTGTGGTGACTGTCACCTACGAGGCTAATTGTGCAATAACAGAGGCGACTAGGCCTCCACGACGTTCTCGAGACACTTGCAAAAGTCTGGTTAACCCGCACACCCTGAACTCGCTCTTTCTTTTTCATGCCACCTTCCGTTCAAGAACCAGTTGTCATTCGCGATACTTTTTTAACATGCAACGGTTACATTCTGCGGACCCGTGATTTTATCAAAACACAGCCAGGCCCAGACAGAATCTTCAGAATTCCATCCAGGCCTGGTTATGATGGGTACTTGTACAGCTCTATATGGGGTACGGTGTTAGCGGCTATTTTTCAGCCCCCTCCCAGCAGTGAAACTATGATCATTCGGGCCCTGAAATAAAATCCGGACGGACCCATTGTGGCAGGGAAATGGCTTCACTCACTCTTCAAAAGCCGACAGGTGAGTATCCCTGTGTGATGTATAGCTTGATAGAAAATACTCTCGTCAGCAATTACACACATTTGCAGTCTCTGTCAAATCAATTGTCAGCTTATTCGTAAGAGAAATAACAGTAAATGAGCTAGCGTTAGCTGGAGTACGGTCTCTCCCTATATTAGCCTCGACGCAGGGAGCATTTCTGATAGCTGCTTGACATACAATGTAGTGTAACGTATTTCATATCTAATCTTATGCTGTATTTGAACGCAACTGAGGTCCTTCGTCAATATAAAAAGGTTGTTTCGTTCCCCTTGGCTATTGTGTAACATTCACGTCACCATTCAAATGTATTTGCATGTAGGAAGGCACTGAGACTCGCACACAGAAACTCACACTGAACGGCGCTGGAGTGAAACGCACCTTGTGTTTCCACCTCGGTTAATAACACAGATGAAATATAGGAATACAAATGAAACGTGTCATTGTGCTGACCTAAAAAGCTATTGGTGAACAGTCAAAGTGGGCGGAGCTTAGAAAGTGGTCCGACCTGCATTCAAATGAGCAAGTTGTCACTGTGACAGGTCAGATGGAAATATGCAAATTGATAATGCTAACACTCCTCTGCTGATCACCTGATGGTTGTGGTTGTTTGTTAAGGATAACAAAACAAAAAGAAAACACATTCAATAATCTAGAGTTAAAGGTAATATACCAAGGTTGCACCTATTTCAGTGAAACCGCATGGTCGAGGAACATGGCTCATAAGTGGACTGTCATTACCTCCATAAAGTCAAAGGAAACAGCACATAACAAAAGTAGTTTAGAAAAGAAAAACAAAACATTACAGACAGAAAGAAACTACCACTCTGCACGTGGAACGTCCGTCAAAGTTCAAACGCAAATGCTGGGAGCGTTTAAGGGTTACAGCATCTGTCTAGATTTTAATTCGGCCCAGATGCCACAATATCTGATATCAAACTATTCCAGAGTGGCCTTTTTTTTCTAGGCGTGGGCACTGATTGATTCTGTGTGGATTTTGTGTTTTTCATTCAGGACCCCGTGTAACTCTGCGTGGCAGCATCTGTTTACATAGGCACGGTTGGCATTTTAGGTAAGCTACAAAGTCTAGAGCCACTGAAACAGATTTGTCTAATGGGATCTTGGTTTTCACTACTTTCTGGGAGGGATATGCCACAAAGAAAAAAAAAAAACATCCTTTTTTTGAAAGCTATCACCGTATTTCATTGCTCACACGCATGCGCACGAAAGCGCACGCTCGTACATACACGCATACACTGAACTTGGTGAAGTTACACATTTCCAAGCAGGTTCCCCAATGAGTAAGTGCTCTGACAGGACCAAAAAAAGCCAGATAGAGATGACTGTATCAGCAGATCTCTACCATGTGTTTTCCTTTCTTTCTTTTCTTGTGGAAAACACATTTTTTTCCTGCTATCTCCTTTGATACCTTGACAGCAAAAGATGTAAAAGACCAAGATAGCCCTGTTAATATTCAACATGCCATATAATCTTTTTTTGTAGTTTTTTGTTGTTGTTTTATGTTAACTTTAAACAAAACAGTATGGTGCTCAAACCCCAGCTTCTATAAAAAATATATAAATTGTATGTATATATATTTTTAGCTATTTTTTTTTATTGTTGATGCCGGGACTCAGCTCTAGCAGGGGGCTCCTCTGATTGGCTGAGTCCAGTGAGATAGAGATGAGCGCTCAGTCAAAACGATTCATGTGGACTATCTCACTTTAACATTTTCTTTTTTAGTCTGATTGTTCGTATTTTTAATAGCTGTTGTGTTTCTTTGTCGTTTGCATCAAAATCTCAAAGTGACTGGCGGGTAGACTGGTGGGACAGGACAAGGAGGTGGGCCCTAGGTCTGGTGATCAGGGTGGGTTGATTCTCACTCGTTGTTGTTGATGTTCTCCAAATCCTTGCACTGGATGTTACCGCCGGTGTAGTCAGTGCCAGGCAGCTGCACGCCGTATTTGTCCACGCACCAGCAGATGCCTCGTTTCCGGCCACGGGAGGGCTTGCACTGCAGGGTGGACAAGGGACAAAGGGTCATAAAACTGCAAACTCAACTTAAAAGAAATGCAACTAGGACCTGATGGTATGCTGTCATAAAATAGCTCTGTAACACTTTATTTGAAGGTCTAACATGCAATTATGCATAATTACAATGCAACTAACCCTAAGCCAAACCTTAATGCTAACTCCATACAGTAAGTAGTTAATTAATGTTACTCTGTACTCAAATGTATAATGACACTGTAACTGACACCTTACAATATAGTGTAACCAATATTTCTTGTGTGGTGTAGTTAAAAAAAAAAGATTAGCAATTCCCCTGCAGTGGACTGTGTTGATTATAATGGGTTTAGTATAGTTTTGTACAGTGTAAATATCGTATGTGTTGATGTACAAGGATTTAAGGCAATAAAGAACAACTGGAATATGATATGTCTAATATGCAGGTCTCTGTTTACATTTGGTTACATTTGTCATGTAAAGGATGAGACTATATTTTCAAAAATAAAAAAGCAACATTTGACAAAAAAACGTGTTTGCATCAGTGGATATTACTGTTAATTGTTGAATATAAAATATTTAGCTACAAAATAATAAGCTAGTGAATCTCACTTATCAATCTCACTAATCGATGTTAGATGACTGATATGGAAATCAGTAAATACATATATAATTCAACTGATTAATGGACACGTGAACATTTATTTCACAAATTTGTTCAATAATCCAATCACTTGTATTGGGTTCATGGAGACACAAAGAAAATTAACTATAATGACATACATTTTGCATTGTAACATGTGCCTAAGATTAGATTAGACATGGTTATTAACATTTTCAGCTAATTCTTGTCCTTAGTATTTTTGTTTGTTCCAGACAGGCTGACAATCTATTTATTAGTGGTGGGATTTTGAAGTGACTCTATATGCATATTACATCGATGCACCAATAGGTGGCGACAACGGTGGTCTTTTTAAGTAAGTCATTCGAATTACTGACTGAACCGATTTTTTCAAATACCGAGTGAGTTACTGAATCATTCAACAATCATAAAATGCAGATTCATTCACCAAAGGAAAACCATTGTGTTGCGCAATGGTTCGATTTGGAACTATTTTCACAAGTCAACATCGATTAACCAATGATTTAACCGTTCATCATATTAGATGTCAATGTTATAATACAATAAAAGACTCTTACCTGTTTGCGCTTGAAGAAGCCCTTCCTGTCACAGTTAGGCAGGTAAAGGGAAAGAGCTATGATGCGGGTAGTGTCTTTCATACTTTGAATGATTCCATCCAGCTTCCTTCTGCAGGGGCCCTGTGTCAGACGAACACATGGTGAGTTGCATCATCACCTCAGCATTTATCGCCTAGCTATCATTTTACTGCAGCTGCTGCGTCACACAACTTACAAATTCAGGCTCATGCTTGTCGGCGGGAACAGGGGAGTAGTCCACCGGCCCGAGTGATCGAAGCTTCTCCTGTAGTTTCTTCTTGTCCTTGCGCACGGCAGCATGCTTCTTGCTGATTACCTCTGGTTTGGAGTAAAGGGGAATTTTAGGAATCTGGTCTTCAGTCGTGTCTGGCTTCACTGTATCATCATGCTCTATTGATTCGCGATCTAAGACAAAGAGAATCAAATAATAAGCATTAACTAGATTTTAATTGCATGGAAATGTGAGTGCCAGTGCAAAATCATCAGCATGATGTTAAAGTGGTTGCCAGGGTGTTGATATGGTGTTTTGATATTATTGTCTATTATATTCATGCCTCTAGATTTATCAGGTTCTTTAAAGTTAATGTATAAGATGTTTCCCTCCACCAAGCACCACCACATAATTTGAGGCATTGTTCATACAATACCAGCGATGTATGAACATCCTAACAACAAACAAAATGTTGTTGAATGTTAGACGATGACATTGACCGTCTCTGCATTTAATAAATAAAGTTTAATTCTCGTCATTATACATTACCATTATTCTGTTGTTCTATTTGATA
>JAUMHR010042185.1:0-10223 GCA_032361145.1 Enteromius fasciolatus | reverse complement strand
TATATATATATATATATATATATAATTCTATAATTTCCATTTTATTTTTAAATAAAACAACAATGAAACGTGATGTCATGCATTTCCAGCCAATAATAGTTCAGCTCTTATAAACCAGTTGCTTTCAGTACACAGTTCGTCGCATCATAAGGTCAGCGTGGCTATAATAAAACTATGTACACCTTATAATTTCCACAACAACGTAAATTGCTTCTCAGAACATAAGAAGCCCTTGGCTACATGCTAACAACAAACCATGTTTGAAAGTAATATCTATAGCTGTTTGGGGTCTGAGAAATTGTCTAATAAACTTAACATAACATAACATAATTTAGTTTTATATGTTCACAATAATATAAAGTGCCTTTCAAGGCTTAAGAATGCTAACAATAATTAATTATTTTTAAAAACTTGAACATTAGTGTGTGTATACTGATCTGTATATATATATATATATATATATATAATTCTATAATTTCCATTTTATTTTTAAATAAAACAACAATGAAACGTGATGTCATGCATTTCCAGCCAATAATAGTTCAGCTCTTATAAACCAGTTGCTTTCAGTACACAGTTCGTCGCATCATAAGGTCAGCGTGGCGCAACCTCTGTACACTTGCCAATTTATCCCAGGATTATCTAGAGATAGACTAAGAGTCACACAGATTGTTTCTTCCCACGGCAGTGATTGGTGCAAAGACATTGTACATGCACAATAGTGTATAATTATGCACAACACATTTCCTGTCCTAAGACAGGGTTGTATTAATTGGCAAAGGGCATTTGGCACCTGGATCCTCTGCTTATACGAGACGACTCGAGTGCAGAAACGAGCGGGCAGCTGTGAGAGCCGTATTGGTTTGCGGTGGTTGCTAAACGTGGTGTGTTGTGTGTCACTGGTGTATTTTGGGCAGTCATGAAGATAAGATGATGCTGCCGTAATGTCCAGCGGTCCTCTTTTCGTAACATGCGTACGAAAATGTTTGTTTATGCAGAGTTTAGATTTTTCCAGTGATTATTATTTTAACAAATTTTCGACAAAATGCAAAATAACCCTAAAAACATTACAATATACTAACAATGCCAATATACGGTTAATATTTTTTGGTTTTAATGGAAGAAAAACAAATCTGTCAAACAAATATCTTCAAATAATCTTAAATAAATCTAGCAAATGTGCTTTAGGTATTAAGCACTACTTGCGCGCTACTAACGTTACAATATTTTTGAAACCCAACTTAAGGAGAGTCGGTACTTACGCTAACATGCACTTACAATGTGTAAGATTATTTTAAAGCATGCCAACTATAAAGCTAGAATTTATAAATCCATCGTTAGCTCCATTTCTGCGCTCTTAATCGAGGTATGCTACAGCTGACCAGCTGTCGGGTCTCAAAGGCCAGTTGTACCATAAAATCTAATTTATGTATGTTGTGTCTTAGCCCAAGATTTCCATTACATCTTCGCATGCCGTTTCACATGCCAGGTTGTACATGTCTAGTAACGTGGTAATATACACCCATATTTAAGTACCAGTTTACTGTCCTTATACTGTTGCTACTGCTTATAACAATAAAATAAAACTATGTACACCTTATAATTTCCACAACAACGTAAATTGCTTCTCAGAACATAAGAAGCCCTTGGCTACATGCTAACAACAAACCATGTTTGAAAGTAATATCTATAGCTGTTTGGGGTCTGAGAAATTGTCTAATAAACTTAACATAACATAACATAATTTAGTTTTATATGTTCACAATAATATAAAGTGCCTTTCAAGGCTTAAGAATGCTAACAATAATTAATTATTATCATCTCTGTCTGTGAGAACTGATCTAATAGTAAAACTAATGAAGTGCACTTCTTAATTTCCACAAACATGGAAAATACTGGTTTTACCAAGTCATGATAACTATTGAACCATGTAACCATATTACCAGTTAAACCATGGTAACCATTGTTTTGCTAAATCTAACTATCATATTTGTAGTAAAACTATTGTTATATAAATGGTAGTAAACATGCCAAAAATGTTTTATTGTTTAAATGGTTATGCTTTACTATAATAAAACCATGGTTGGGTTTTTTAGGGTTTTGAGGCATCAGAAACATTTAGGTAGATGCTAAGTAGTCTCGTCTAGCAGATTTTCAGTCTGATTGCAGAAGGTCTGGGAACCTTGGGCACTTTGAATAACTGAGACCCGAGGAATGAAAATGGCAAGTGAAGCAACCAATCATGTTTCGTTTTGTGGCATTCCATGTTTAGAGGCGTCGAAATATTGATACAATAACAGATCAATGTGTAAAACCTTTGGACACATTTTATAAGATTCTATGTCATGAACTTGAAATATTTCACATACTTTTAAAAATCCAAAATTTAGTTGAACCTAAAGTGCTCATCGTCACAGATGTAAACACAACGGCTTTCTTCTTCCATGAGGGGGTTTAGCATCACGGCATATTTATTTCCAGAAGGAACATTATAGAACACTTCACTCTCGTCTCCCAGAAATCCTGTGTAATTCATCCAGTCTGCTGAGACCCTCGAAACTCCAGCCCAGTCTCACGTTTTTTTTCGTGGTACTGACACGATTCTTACTCGACTTTCGTGAATCCAGCACGAAAAGATGCATCCAATGGGATCGTAGTATTACATTCGTGCTGGAGTCGCGAAAATAATGAAATATTTGTGTTCCTGACACGAATTAATAGATTTTAGGCTAATTTCGTGATATTGTCACAACCCGCCGTGAGACTGGGTTGGAAACTCATGAAGTTTTTCCAATTTTGTGTGTGATATGCATCAGACATTCAGCCAGTGGCCCATGCTAACCACAGTAAAACTAATATTATATCTTTATTTGTGGTTTGAGAAACATTAAAGTCAAATTTAAATATTTAAAGTTAAATCTAAACAACCTAAACAATCCTCCAACCACTCGATGATAGTCTACTTTTCAGAATCCAATCAATTCCTTAAGGATAAAATCAAGTGCCATCCTATATATTTTTTTGTATATTATATTAGGGCAAACTGTGTATGAACTCTAGAAGTTGGCTCCTACTATCTAATGTCATTGACAGATGAGTTACTGTATCCCTGCATAAATATCAGGAGTTCTTGAAACAGAGGTGGGCTGGTTGCCACTGCAACTCTATATTCATTAGACTAATACTTAAAATACTGATATAGCCATGTGCTTTGGGTATAGATATTTTGGTTTGTTCTTACACATTCACCAAGTGGTATGTTCCAGTTGGCAATATAATGCCCTGTGAAACACTTCAAAGTATATCCTGCATCTTAGATAATACTCAAAATCAAAAGGATCTGAAGTAGGTGATTTTGTTCAAGAACATTTTTCGTTATGCTAGTTGACATATTTGCATACCTCCATACATGCAGACTTTCTGTTTTGCCTCTGGTCTGCCTGCTTTCGAGATTAATTTGCAGGAAGGGTGGGATCGTATGCCTCAAAGCTAGCATGCTATTGCTAACCTCTCCAAATTTCTAAGCCTATCCTACTTTTAGCAGGAAGTGGAAAGGCAAATTACTGCTCAAGTCATTGAACACTACTGGACATGCTGTAGATTTAAATGCAACTATGGTCTGTCTCCTCCATGCAAATTGTTAATGAAAGGTGTTAAGAACATCAGCACTTGAGTAATGAGAAGAAAAACAGACATCTTATTATCTTCTGGTCTAAAGAAAGAAGGGATAACATATTTAGAGCCGGTATTGATGTGTGAACTTTACGATCTGGAAAGGCTCCTGTAAGTCCATGTCATAGACTTAAATGACTCCAGCACCACTCTGGAGAGGTGCTAATCTCACCAAAAGATTCAGTTGCACAAATTCAGATCTGAAAGGATCTGAGGGCCTTCCCTTGTTCCAGCTGTTTCTTGACTGCTCATGTACAACCTTGGAGTGTGTTCGAAATACCACAACACCTGAAATATACTTAACGTAAAAACCACAGAGGTTAAAGGACCAAAAAAAAAAAAAAATCCCTTATCATGGCCTGTATCATTTCAGAAACCTTGTTGTTCCCTCTTTCACCACTATTACAACTTTCCCTTGGGTTTGCCACTTATGTCAGCTCTTGGCTTAGAGGGTGTGTGCTCAGCTAGACTGGTATCAGACTCGCACAGATATTTTGATTGATAGTAGTGCTTGCTAAATTTAGCAAGCATGTGAGCGCATTAATCAGTCCAGTCAAACAGGGACAGAGAGTTTCTCTACTCATGTTTGGCCAGGAAAAACACTTCTGAATTGGACAAAACCATGAGGTTTTGCAAAATAACACCTTTCATTTTAAACAATACTTTTGTAACAATTTTTATTAAAATAAAATAGGGGAAAGTGGCCTAATGGATAGAGAGTTGGACCACGGGTTGGGGTCTCAGGTGGGGTGGGTGAATATCTAGTTCTCTCTCCACCTTCAATACCACAACTGAGGTAAGACCTTTGAGCAAGACACTGAACCCCCAAAACACTGCTCCCTGTGCGCCTAAGCATTAGATGCCCACTTCTTCAGGTGTGTGTTCACTTCTCACTGCTGTGTGTGCACTTGGATGGGTTAAATGCAGAGTGCAAATTCCAAGTATAGGACACCATACTTGGCCACATATCACGTCCTTTCCTTTTAAATAGTGACCCATGTCACTGTTTTTGGTTCCTGTAATGTTCTAACAACATTACTTTCTTGTTTTTAGAAAGTTCCTGATTGGATCTTTGAGGTTATTTTGGACGGCCAGGAAGGTTTTTTTAATTTAAATAATAACAAAGTACTTTAACACAATCTAAATGTACATTTATGCATTTAGCAGATGCTTTTATCCAAAGCGACCTACATGGCATTACATTTTTTTTTTTTTTTTACGTTTTATCAGCACTTGCTTTCCCTGGAAATCAAACCCATGTTCTTGACATTGCTAGCGCTATGCTATACTATTTGAGCAACAGAAAAGTAAAAAGTAAATGACCTGTTTAGAGTAAGCATACTCTAACATTAGAAGAGCATTGTGTGTTTGCTAGCTAAATGTTTGGATAGTCACTAGTTTTTACTGTGTACATTTGCAATGGATTATGGTCATGTAATTAATGAACTGTTATGTTTCTCTCCACAGTACCTCGGGAGAAAAGCTTGATAATAAGTCTGCTCCTCTGATTGGTGCTCATGGTGGAGTGGGTCAGAACCTGCTGCTGAGTCCTGCCAGTCTTCAGCTGGCTCAGCTTCAGGCCCAGCTCACCCTACACCGTCTTAAACTTGCACAGACCACCAATACTGCCGCTGCAGCCACTGTCCTAAATCAGGTTCTTTCAAATGTGGCCATGTCCCAACCTCTCTTCAACCATCTTCGGGGTTCCGGCATGGCCCAGGCCCATAGTGGGACTTTTCCACCTCCACCTATAGCCTTCCCACCACCAAATGCTGCACTTGGACAGTTGGTAGGTGGAGGCTTTGCTCCAAATCCCTCTGGAATCAGGCCCACCAACTACAGTGGGATGTCCAACCAGAAACCTAGTCAGCACAATGATTTCAGCAAAAAGGCTGGAACATATTCGACGGACACAGACCGTCGTTTGCAGTTTGGATATTTAGGAGGGGCTTCAGTGGTTACTAGTAAAGCATGTGATGGACAGTATGGTGGAGCCTCTACACAGCCCAGGAACAATGTTCACAGCAATTTTCAAAGAGACTTCTACTCCTCTGAAACACCAGTACAACAAACTAGTTTCATGGGTGGAAGCAATGATCAGAATTTGGGATCAGCCTCTAAGGATCAATGGAAAGGTCCGATCAACTTGGGGAAGATGGATATAGGTACAGGAACAGGTTCTGTGGGTTGGGTACCACCTGTACCAGGGTTTGTTAGTCAGAGAGCAGAGTTGTATAATCCAGAGGAACCCACAGCAGATCCTAAGTTTAACTCGACATGTGGCCCAGGAATTGGCCAACCTATTGGGCAGCAAGGGGGAATTCAGCAGCAGCCACAGGTTTCCCAGAGTGAGGAAGGGGTGACCTTGCAATTACAACCCCATCAGTTCAATGACTATCACGGGACAATACCTTCACACCTACCCCATCAGTGCACCATTTGTGAAAAGAAGGTTTACAACCTGAAGGTGAGTAGAACTGGAGTGTTGGTTGAGATCAAAGGAAATTGCCTATTTATACCTACTTCAAAGATGGATGAATGTAATGTGTTTTCAACTACTACAAATGTTGATTCCATCACATACAGTTGATTGCATCACATACGGTTTTTATTACAACCAGTTATCCTATTGAGATCAGGTGACCCAATGTGGGATCTCAACCATTCTGATTATACTTGTATTTAATATTGACACTCTGCAATCAGATAACAAAGACGGGTCTCAATATAGGTGTGAACAAAATCCAATATCTGTAACAGAATTCTCAAAAGACTCTTCCCTTTTTTCCTACATGTGACGTTACATGTAAGCGTTGTATGCTGCTTATGAGCTGTGTATTCTCAGTAAAGTTATTCTGATGTCTCCAGCATCCAGTGTACAGAATTGAGATTCAGTTTGATGTCGACTGAAGCAACTGTATTGTATCCTCCACTTATTTCTGCAAAACTGAGAGGGTTTTCGTGATACTTGGCCACTGGTTACACTAGGGTGTGAATGCTTTTGTGGCAGCTGGCATGTGTCGAGTGGAGGAAGGTTTAGAGGGGGCGAGGACACAGTTGTTCTGCCTAATCGCATTCGTTCTCAACTATTGCTTGCCTTTTCTCTGCTGTGAACTACTAGCTTTCTAATTGGCCTAGGTTGTGGCTACACCAGGGGTATCTCTCACTCTCATAGTGAAGTCTATCTGACAAGCGTATCGTATGTGTATGCTGTTTTCAGGACTGGGACCAGCATGTGAAGGGCAAGTTACACCTACAGAACTGTTCGCTCTACACTGAAAGGTGAGTACAAAAGAAAATGTCACTTTTACCATGTTAGAGCATTCATTGATTGATGAGCGGTGTGTTTTTAATTGACTTATGATGACGATAATCAATCAGCAAACTCTGACGCATGGGCGGCTACAGTAAGAGTTGCTAACCTGGTATAGAAACAAGACACTTTTAAAGGGCTTGTTTGTATGTGGTCTATTTTGATCCTTGCTACGTTCCGGTCATCGCCTGTGATACTCTTGTTAAGCATTTTATGAGTACAGCGAATCTCCGTATAAAACACAGAGTTTTTTTATAAAGAGTCTTCTTCCATATAGAGAGGGTTATGACCTGAATTCGAGCTGTGTCATAAGATATAGTCATACCAGATGCACTGGGATTTAGGATCTAAATGCAGTGCTGTCCCTTCACAGTCCGACACTCGGAGCAGTGCACTTTCCAGTGTCATCTGAAGGATGTCTCAACATGGCATTGAGTAACACTATGGCATACACGTCGACTGCCAGTCAAGGTAAGTCAAATCTCCAAATTTTGTCCTTGTGCTGAAAATTCAAGATTCTGAAAGTCTAGGACAGGATTTTAGAGGACTCTATTTTTAGGACTATCAGTACAGTTTGGAGGGGGGGCTACAGACTCGCACACAGAGTGACGTCTGCTAACACCAGTTTCTGTGTTTGTCAAACTTCACCGGCCATTTTTATTGAACGTGTTCCTTGTTTTGATATCTTGTGATAAGACCACATCGAAGTACATGTTTGTTAGATTTTATATACTAGTGAAGATCTTAAAGTGAGCAAATCAGACATAAAATGTACAAAAAATATTGATGATTCATCTTGTACTCAGAGATGTAAGGAGTTTTGGCAAGTATGTTGACAAAGCATTTACCTTCTCTGATACCTCCTGCCGCTGACTAGCATTAGCAAGAAGCAAAACAGTGTTCAACTTTGTGTTTTTAGTTATGCTAACACTTTTTTAATTTGATTTATTATTTGGATGCAAAATCAGTTACTTTCTGTGGTTTTGCGGGGCAGTAATATAAATTAAATGCTATTGGCTGTATTAAAAAGAATTGCAAGCCCTTCTGTATTCAACTTCTTTTTTCAATAGGAAACACATTAACACAATAACAAACTTTAGTCAAACCATTTAATGTGGCTTAACTGTGTAGTGTTTACTCAGTTTTGCTGATTGGATGTATTCTACACAATTGTAGTCAATATTTATTATATAAAAACACATATTTGCATATCTGAAGTGCCGTTTCCTGTTTTCTACAGATGCTTCAACTGGAACTGCTTCATATTTGCCTGCCACATCCATGAAGTCATTTCCTCTCTCAGGGGCGGGATTTACTTCACACCAAGCAGGGGTAAAGTTTACAATTGGGCAAACAATTAAAATTAGATTTTTTTTTTTTAAATAAAGATTCTCATTAAATTTGATGTTGACTTTTTAAGAAATGCAATTAAAATATTTTAGTTGTTGTACAATTTAAAAGATTTCTCTAGCTCTATTTGATGATTTGTGAATATTTGTTGGCTTATCTCATAGTGTTGTTCTTTCCGCCTTTAGCAGGGTTTGTAAAGAAGCCAAGAGTGTTGAGATACAAAGCATGCTATATTTAGGTCACACTATTTCACTGACTGACAGATTACTTAGTGCTTATTATCACAGTCTAATGGTTATTATTCAAAGCACAACTGAGCCATCTTCACAGCTAGAGCTCGTTGAAAACAGGTGGAGGCCAGCAGTGTTGTATAGAGCTCAGTCACTGCTTACAATTAAAGAGTTTAATTCAGTGGCATCAATATGGGATTGTTTCTGAATCAACTATATTTTTAAAGCTAAATGTATAGGTGCTGATCACACTCAGCTCAAGCAGTTGTCATGTTGTTGTAATATAGTGGGAGTGCATCAGGCCAGACAGATCTTGTCCCATGTGAAAACTAACTCTAGTTTTTGTTGTCCAGGGACTTTATTTAGCTATGTGATCAGGCTCCAAAATTAACTTTTTGCCCGACCTGGCAGTGCTGAGTGATTAGAAAAAAATCTACCAACCATGATACAAAGCACATTATCATGGACAGAAAGAAATACATTACCCTTTTTTTAAAAAAATTGGTTTGAATATCTTATATCAGTGTGAGCCTGACTGCAGTTCTTGTGCTGTATTTTGTTGTAAATCCTAAAATAAATTCCACCAATTTTTATTTACCAAATTTTACTTATTATTGTGATCTTTTATTTGATTTTGAAAATATATTTAAGTGTATCATTTTAAAATGTATTTTGTTATTGTGCATTATTTTGTAAGAATAAGACTAATTACTTGCGTGTGTACGTTTAGCATGTGGATTCAAGCCTAAAGAACTACAACAAAGTCATCTTGTAGCCAAGGACTCCAAACAGTGTGAGAAAAGAAATATTAACCAAGACTAAAACCAAAAGTTACAAAGAGAGGATCACTAGAAAATGCAATACGCCTTAAAACAGTTTACCATCATAAAAAAAGTAATAGTAATAGTAATAATTTTGTTAATAATGATTATACTTTGAATGTGCATTATAACACAACATTTACTTGTAAAAGATGTACACTACAGTTCAAAAGTTTGGTGTCGTAGGATTTTTAAAGGGCTAGTTCACCCATAAATGAATGTCCCTATGTTGCTGTCTATACCAAAAATATCTTACAACAAACAAGGGTTTTATGGTTTTGGAACAATTATTAATGACAGAATTTTAAGTTTTAGAAGTACTATACCTAGTACTTATAATGTTTTTGAATGAAATCTCATCCGCTCACCAATACTAATATTTTAATATTAATGTATTAATTCATTAAATATTTTGCAAGAGTTTTCGTTCACACTTTATATTAGATGGCCTTAACTACTATGTACATACATCAAAAGGTAAGTACAATATACTTACTGTGTTCATATTGTATTTCAGAACACTTAGGTTAGGGACAGGTTTGGGGGTGTGGGTAGGTTTAAGGGTTGGGTTAAACTGTAAGGGTGTTACGTACGGGAGAACGCAAGGCGTCAGGACAGCAGAGATAGTGCGCCGGCAGACAGATATGGTGAAGACACAGGCAAAACAGAGTCGAAAACAAGCAAAGGTCGAAATACCAGTTAACTGAGTCCTTGGGGAAGAAGCAGAGGGGAAGTCCAGGTCCAGGCGAAGATTGTCAATGGGTAATCCAAAGAGCAAACTAACTAGAACAAGAACACGAGAGAAACGTAACAACTAACAATAGACCGTGCCGAAAA
>JAUMHR010042184.1:0-10237 GCA_032361145.1 Enteromius fasciolatus | reverse complement strand
ACATTTGTGGCCTGCTGGAGGTCATTTTGCAGGACTCTGGCAGTGCTCCTCCTGTTCCTCCTTGCACAAAGGTGGAGTTAGCGGTCCTGTTGCTGGGTTGTTACACTCCTACGGCCTCCTCGGTGTCTGCTGATGTAGCAGCTCCATGCTCTGGACGCTGACAGACACAGCAAACCTTCTTGCCACAGCTCGCATTGATGTGCCATCCTGAAAGAGCTTCACTACCTGAGCCACTTGTGTGGGTTGTAGACTCCGTCTCATGCAGACCAGTAGAGTGAAAGCAGTGCCAGCATTCAAAAGTGACCAAAACATCAGCCAGAAAGCACAGGAACTGAGAAGTGGTCTGTGGTCACCCCCTGCAGAACCACTCCTTTATTGGGGGGTGTCTTGCTAATTGCCTATAATTTCCACCTGTAGTCTATTTCATTTGCACAACAGCATGTGAAATTTATTGTCAATCAGCGTTGCTTCCTAAGTGGGCAGTTTAATTTCAAAGAAGTGTGATTGACTTGGAGTTACATTGTGTTGTTTAAGTGTTCCCTTTATTTTTTTGAGCAGTGTATACACACACACACACACACACAAACTTTGAAAGTAAAAGCACACACTAAGCAGCTTATGATATTCAAATGGTAATGCGGTCATTTTAGTTGTTTTTACATATTAGAATAAACAAATTACAGAAGTCAGTGCTTTCAAAACAAGATAACTTTTTAGAAAAAAAAAACATCAACAGTTTCAAGTTGGAAAACTCCTAACTATGCTAATTCCAACATGACATGGAATAAACCGAGGTTATAGTTTCCTTCTGTCTGACAGTGAAGCCTACAATGTTTGTACAAAGCTGTACTAATAATATTACAGTTTCACTAGCACACTGAATCATCGTCCATCAGCTGTCAGGTGAAATCACTCACAGCAAGTATGCTGCTATAAACATCTATTAAGTGTGTAGAATATTCTTAATGCGTGCATGTTCTCAAGCCCACAGTCATGTTTTATGAAGCAAGATGTGCCTCTAACCAGATGGAATTATGTTAATTGCATCTGGCAGCTTTAAATAAATGGCTGTTGCCATAGCACTTCACTCCTGTAATCAGCAAAATGCAAGGCCAGCACGTGTGTGTGTGTGTGTGTGTGTGAGTGTGTGGGCTCCGGCTAATACAATTCAGACTCAGTTGAGTGTGTGTGAGAAAGATGCTAAAGTCAGAGAGAAGAATATAATAGAATTATTGTCAAATCCGTCAGATGTGCTGCTGTGTGGACGTGTATGCGTGTGTGTATGTGTGTTTGTTTGAGACAGAGTTACTGAGCTAAGCAGCATTTGTGCATCTGCACAGTTGTTGTAACTCACCGTGGACCTGAAGTGTTCCGGATGCTTCGGCTTTGCCCACACTGTTCTCAGATAAACAGGTGTACGAGCCTTCATCTTCAGCCTTCACCTGAGTAAGACGCAGGCTGTTGTCAGCACGGATCTCAAACCTGCCAGGAAACACACACGTAATGAAGTTACTCTCTAGTTTGCTTATAAACTGCGTGCCACTGTTCTCGGCCAGCTGTATCAGCAAAGTTTCGCTACATTGGATTTAACACCGTCATGCTTCAGTGTCATTAACATCTGCTGCTAACAGTGTTCAAGGAGTTTTTAATTTTTATAGGCATATATTTTCAATTGCAATATACCATTTGCCAAAATAGATATTAAAAATATATTTAATTTACAATATTTAAAGTTAAAATGTCATTATTTTGTTATTCAAAATAACATTCCTTTAAAGCTGCAATGCTTCAATGCGATTAACTGCTGCTAAGTGTTTTTAACTTAAATTATTCTTAAATTGCTGTACATTATTTGCCAAAATTATTATATATATATTTTTTTAATATTTTTAAAATAATGGCAAAAAATATTAAGTACTGATTTTATACATATGAACAATATTTAAAATTAAAATGGATTTTTAAAAAAAGAATTTATAATAATATTTATTAATATAGTTCATTAAAGGTGTGCTATTATTGTAAATGCATAATTTATATGTATTTTATTTTCTATACACATACATGTAAATTTAAATGGAATTATTTTACTAAACAAAATTATATTTATACAATATATATTATAATATATAACGTTATAATTTAAATGCATTTTATTATTTTAATGTGTTATTATAATAATTAAAATTATACTTATACTTAATAATTTAATTATTATTATTATTGTTGTTACTACAACTACTAGTAGTATTAATCAAATTTCCATATATAATAATTAAGTTTATTATAAATATATAAGCATATATAAACATTTATCTTTAAGAATATTGCTAATGCCACCATTTAATTATTTGTGATTGCGCATCACCTTCCCCGAGGCAGTTCTCCTTCCTCTTTCCTCCAGCGAATGGTTGGCGTTGGGTCTCCCTGAACCTCACACTGAAAATCCACTGTGTCGTCAGCGAGGACCACCTGATTCACAGGTCTGCGGACAAACATGGGCCTCTCTACAGAAAAAAAGAATTCCCAGAAAGATTTTGAGAGAGATCAATGTGAGAGAAAAAGAAAGTAATAAGATAAAGAATTACAAACCTACCAAACACTACAAGCTCAGCAGGGTCACTGTCCTTCTCTCCAACCATATTAGTGCCGACACACACATACATTCCTGCGTCGCTCTTCCTTGTGTTTGAGATCATCAGCTTCCCTCCACGGATCTGTAAGGAAAAGCACAGCACAATCTGTCAGGGGTATGCATTTATAAAACATCTAAGAGAAAAAGACACTAAAATCTGAGTTGTTCCCTACAGGAAGCCAAGCATGCTGTGATGTTTTATGAACATGGTTTCTGTGCTCCAGAAAAACGTAAATACTAAAGCAAAAGCCAGTTTGGTTGTTTATGAGACACTTGACACAGAGAGCACGGACAAACTGATACATTTAGTAAAAGTGCTTTAATAGACCATTTAGTTGAGTGGCTGATAAGAGAGGCATAGAAGGACAATGAGAGAGAGAGATACACACACAAACAAAGGGACACAGTTGTTGAGAGTTGTGAGAACGTTGAGAGAACACAGAGATATATAAATACATATATTCCTATTTGTTAGTTTGTGCTTGTTTGTGCGATTTATTAAGAGCAATGCACTCTCTGAACTACTTCCTTTATTTTCAAAATGTTCCCATACCAACACATACGGTTTAGTTTCTATACAAAACTGATTTGTTTGTACGCTTTTGATCAAAAATGCAGCGAAAACAGTAAAAAGTCTTTTAATTCATGTCAAAATGTAATGTATTTCTGTGATGCCAAGCTGATTTTTTTAGCAGCCATAGCTCATACATGAAACATGTTTTATTATTACTATTACCAGTGTTGAAAACATTAAAGAGATCACCCAAAAATTTTAATTTGATATTTATCTGCTGACCCTCAGGGCATCGAAGATGTGGGTGACTTTGTTTCTTTTTTGGGTGAACTATATCTTTAATATTGCTGTGGAAACAGTGATATGTATATATTTAGGGTTCTTTAATGAATGCAAGAACGGTATGTATTTGACATGTAGTTTTAAATGTATAGGAAAATAATATGGAAAGTGAGAAGGCAGAAATTCACCGTTATCCTCTCGTCCTTGTCGTTCACTTTCACATTGTTCCTCTTCCAGGAGATAGTGGGTTCTGGGTGGCCCCGTGGAGGGATGCACTCCATCACTGCCGGCTCTCCTGCTGCCACCACCACATCACTGGGGGTCTGTCGAAAATCATCCCGGAGAACTGAAGAGATAGGGAGAAAAGAGAAATAATCAGCAACCTGGGGATAACTATGAACATACTGTACTAACTCCACAAACAGCTACACATACTGTGCATACTGTGCAGCAGCATTTTGGGATATTAGTTTAGTTCATTTAGTTAATCATTTAGTTAGTTAGCTTTCCTGGTTTAATTTGTTTGCAGTGTTGTCCTGTTCTCCCCCTGGTCTTAATTTGCTCACTGTCCATGTCAGCCTAATAAATAATGCATTGTTTCCTCTAACACATGACTATGAATAATTAAATCAGTTAGACGCTGGCAAAAATCACCCTTCTTTTGTTACTGATCCTGGTAAAAAAAAAAAAAAAATCACAAACAGAACACAAAAATGACAGTGTGTGCAAAAACACACACACACAGCACATGCAAACGCAAAAACAGCAACATAGGCAATAACGAGCAGAGCAAATATCCTTCGATCGACCTTCCTGCACCTTTGGGGCTGATGATATCAGTTCCCCTCTCAATCTGGATTTCCATTTTATTGCCATTTATCAGATTCCTTAGTGCCGGCACTGCCAATACTTTAATCTGACCAGTGCTCTATCAACCCCTCTAAATCGTTCTGCAGCTGCACGTTTCCAATTGGTGTTTGTGGCCCAGAGCGAAAGGTCTGCATTCAGATAGAGCGTATAAAGTGGAAGGCTTTCGATATTGTGCTGGAACAGATCCAAAAGTGAAGCAAACTACAGCTCTCTCACTCAGAACACAATATCCAGAGGTCAGACAGCAAATAAATCCACTGAAATAGGACCCTGTTTTAGTCGGCAAGCCATGAGAGAAGGAAATTGTTGGTATGGGGGGGGGCACTTTTGAAAACCCTGTTCATGTCCCTCCCACTTTCAAAGTCTTGTTGTCATTTTTAATCCTCACATCATCATCCCAGGACCGAGCAGGACGTGAGAGTCTGCCTGTGTAAGCTATTCATAAGCAGGTGCAGTTGTAATACTATGAGTCTAATAAGTTATTTAGGAAAAAATAATAATAGACATTGGAAACAGGAACGTTAATTTTGGTTAATTTATTTTTCTTAACTGACAACCGATGGTCGTTAAGCCATTAGCCCATTAACCGACAAGATTATGTTAAATTACAATTACATTTGAATTGATACGTGGCTTTGACACATTAAAAACAGCTTTTTAGTGTTACTTTAGTTCGTTTAAAATAAAAATTTGCATAACAGTCAAAATAAGTCTCACGTTACATTTTATTAACACACATATTTGACTTTATAAAACGATTCTCATAGTAGCAGCTACTATTCTTTTTGTCAGAATTTATTATTATAGTTAACTTAATTATTTGCTGGATTTTCTATCGCCATAGCCCATAAACATAAAAAATGAATACAATGGGATTAAAATAGAAAATATTTTCATATTCATATAAAATATATTCCAGATTTTTTGTGCCCCCCACTTCTCAAAAGTTAGACCCTTTAGACACGGCCATTTAAGAGTATACCACACAACCTCTTAAGTACAATAACTCTTCAAATTTATCCATGGTTCAACAATGTTCAACGCCAATAAAAGAACAAGATAGCATTTTCACACAGAATCTGTCCTAACACAGACATACTGCATTCATTATTTCTTATTGGAAAAAGAACAGACTCAAACACTGGCATGGATAGATAAATAAATAAAAATTCTACACATTCTGCTCTATGTTGAGAAAATACAGGTCCCAGGTCAGCAGTACAGTTCTCTTATTTTTAATTAACGTACCTTCACAAACAAGAAACTCTATTCACTGCCCAATTCACTCTCTCTCTCTGACATGGTTTCTCCTATCTGCTTTCTTTCTGGTTTTGTCCTTTCTCTTGACCGACCTGAACCTCTCCAAATTCTGTAATCCAACCAAACTGACAGAGGTCTGATAACAATCTGAACGTAGTCATTTCTTTCTCTTCCCATCCATACTTTTTTTTCATGCAACCTGACCACTTTTTATCTGAAAAGTTGGAAGACTTAGAACTTTTTTGTTTTAGCTGAAACCGACACATCAGAAGTGTTACGTAAACTTTCAGAGCATAAAGACAAGATTTAAGAAGCTGCGGAGGTTGAGCTTTACGCCATAATTTGCACATCAAGCTCTAACGATGATTAATTAATTATAGAGAGATGATAGGGTAAAAATTTTGCATATTGAAACAGTTTAAATAGATTTTTTCAGAACTCTATCGGTTTCTCAATTCTAGAAAGCACAGGTGGGTTTATCGCCAGTATAAAAACAGTTAACATAAATAATACTTTATTACATATATTAATATAAATAAATTATTATAACTTTTCTTTACATTTTACAAAAAAAAAACACTTTCACAAACCCACTGTCCTTAAAATGATCCCATTACGCATTAGCATTTTAAGATAAACGCATATGAGTGTTATGAATACTCTCCTAAATGGAAGACATTAGTCTTATCTGCCAAAATCTATCATTGTCATGCACATAATAGATCGACGGCACCAGAGTCAAGGTTTGCGGCTTGGGGACACCGGCTGTCCTTCAGTACAGCGAGCGGTTAGTGAGAGTTTGATGCTATCTCAAGGTCCCTAATACCTCTTGATGAGCAGAGGAACCGGAGTGTTTCTGTGGTGGGTCCTTGAGATTAGAGTCACAAATCTTTAGAGGCGCTATGGATCGATATAATGCAAGATTTATTATAGCCAAAACAGACTGAAAAGCCATGAATGGACAAAAAAAATAAATAAATAGCCGGGCACCAGCTAGAATCAAATTTGTTTCTGACTATTAATTATGGGTGAGAATTAATTGCTGAATAGGATGTGTTTACGTGGGTGTAAGTGAATCAGCGTGTATGCTTTCACTTTAGGATGGGTAATGTACAGCCATTACATCTAAATTACTGAGTTAATGTCGCTACAATGTCATCGCGGCGGGCGGGAGAGTTGGGTTTGATGAATGAAGCTCTCCGAGCGTGTGCTAGTGAATATATATTGTTTATGAATCCAAAGCAGGACAACAGAGCAGGCAGATATTAGCGTTAGCTATTGGGGCACCCCCTTTTTGCACCTCTAATGGATGTCTGTCAGCTGCTGCTGTTTTAATTTCCTTCCCTTCAAATATATGCGATGGAGTGGCATCAGGCTTGAATATACATTACACTTCATGAGGATGTCATGGTGAATGATGGCGGCATTCTTGCTTGACAAACATGAGTGTAATTGGATGTCTACCGAATTTTAAAACAGGAAAAACCAAAGCCAGTTGTAGCACATTTTCTTAAAGGGATAGTTCACCCCAAAATAAAATATTTTTGTATTCCAAACCTATAAGACCCTTGCTAATCTTTGAAATAGAAATTAAGATATTTTTGAAGAAATCCGACAGCTTTCTGGCCCTGTATAGACAGCAATGCAACTGACACATTCAAGGCCCAGAAAGGTAGCAAGGACATTAATAAAATAGTCCATGTGACAACAATAGTGGCTCAATCGTAATTTTAACCACTAATTATGCAAAATAACAATTTCTTCTCTTATGCATGTTCATGAAAGTACTGTACCATGACAAATGTATTCTGAAGTAGAACATCCATCTCTCTTTGTTCATCATCTGTATATTCTGGTTCATATAACTAAGTGAGGGCAAAGAGTTGCAAGTCATCCCCTCGAAAGAAGACGTTTTATGTACAGTGTGTTTCTACTGTTTGCAAACCAGGCACAGTAAATCTATGTTCAATGCTGGTTCCTATTTTAACGATGTCCATAACTACCATCCTGGACCTTGTACATGTCAGTTGTATTGCTGTCTATGCAGGGTCAAAAAGCTGAACATAGGTCTTACAGGTTTGGAATGACTTGAATTGATATTTACATTTCCGTAAAATTTCTGTTAATGCTTTATTAGACACCAAAACAAAATCAGTAATGTTTCAAAGCAAGTCTTAAATATCTTGACAAGATTTTATTCAGCAGGGCGTCAAATCTATTTGAGCAAGTTTGAATCCCTGGCCCTACCTGCGGCTTTAATTAACCCCTGTGAACCGGTCCCGAAACACACTGTATGTGAGCTTTCAACTAATTAATTTCCACACGCACGCACTCGCATGCATATAAACAGCACTGAAGAAGAGAGTCTCGTGGGTTTATGTAAATCTAATGTTGCCCTGTCAAGCCAACAACAGATCCAGTTCCCTTGAGGGAGGAGCCCTCAGATCTGAGGGAAAATGAAGTTCTCGTGAACTTTCCCATTGTTGCCAGAAATACTGCGTCTAGTAGACCAGCGAACTCACTATAATTATTAGAGGGGCTTGCTAAGCCAATAAAAAGCGAGTATCATCTTCCCTGGTTCCTGTCTTGACAATCATGACCTTGTGATAAAGGTACAAATGACTCTAACAGGTGGAAAAGGGTATAATTTCAGACTAGTCCTAAACCGTATCTGACCAAGAGAGATTCTATAAACCCTGATTAGACTGCCAATTACCCATAAACCCTAGGGATGAAGGATTAGGACTATGACCTTCGACCTCTTACGTTGGCCTCAGGGGGAAAACCCCCTCTCCTTCTCCTTCTCTCCATCTTTCTATCTTCTCTGAAAACAAAGTCAGTGTAATCCTACCCATGAGCGCTGCAGTCCACTTCAATTACCTCCCTCGCCTGCCGCTATAGCTGCATTCTGTGGGGCATGGCTAATGAATCCCCCGACTCGCAACCTTTCCCCTCTCAAAAATCAATTCTTCATCCCCGGTCCTTCATTAATTTTAAAGTCGGATCTCTGACATTGTAAGGTATCCCTTAAAACCGCGAGCATACGACTCTGCTGGGGGCTTTCGCTTGCACCCAGTGCAGCTGTCTATACGGTAATGAGTCTGTTTGTCTGAGTCACTAAGCGGCAGGTGAAAGGCTTTACGAAATCAATTCAAAAGCGGGAGAATGGTTTGTTTGAGGTCTTTTTTCAGCATTACAACCAGTTTGGATTGCTGAAATGTGCAATCCAGTATGACCCACAGGTTGTTTTTATGTTTTTTCGAGACCTTTTTTAGCTTTAACAAGGCAGAAGTTTAGACTAAACGCACGAATGAATCCACTTAGCAATCATTCACACCTAATAAAACGGTTTACCGTCAAGCGTGATCAGGCACTCAAAAGAACGTTACTTTGTTGCCTGAAAGCTTGCGTTTTACGAGCCCTCATGAATAAAATCTAATATTCAAATGTACGAAGAGAAATGACAAATGGCTCGCTCTCAGTGATGAAAGGTTTATGTTCGCAGAGGTGCTTTCAGCATTTGAGTTGGTCATCTGTCAATCTGTCCTCTCCGCATGAAGCGATCCGTCACACGCTCAAACATACACATAGACAAGCGTACGCTGAAGACGGCTTCATTGAAGCAGTCATGGGCTGTAATATCACCGCGTGATCATTGCAAAGCATTAATCTTATTACAATCGGGTCAGGAAATCACGAACCATGTCAATATCAGTTTTACAAGTGCTAATCCACGTGCCTCGATATTAATAATCTGCACCGCTCCTTCCAAGGTGAATTTGATTTACGGATGCACTGGTGCCCAATGATGCATCTTACATGTTTATGATTTCATACTTTTTAATTAATCTCACACCATTTGAGCTGTGTGTGTTTAGAATGCGTAATCAGGTGAACAGGTGGTAGTTGACTGGCAGGCTATTGATTTATCTGATTGATGAGGTATAATGCTAATCATTATCTGCATGTGTGGACATATGGAGAGCTTTAGGCCTGTCTGCTGGCCCCTCAATCCTCTCATCTTCTTTAAATGGCCGCATTTGTCCTCCAGCCCCCTGGATGTCCACTTATCCACAACAGACCACCCCTGACCAGGACAGACCTGAGGCAGGAAAAGGGGAAAAAAAAAAATCTTCCACTCAGGCAGACACCCACTATCACTTAAAAAAGACCTCAAGGACTCACTGTGTGTGAAAGAAGTCTTTTATACTCAAAGCTGATTTAACGTATCAAAAATAATGAAAAAACTGTAATATTTTTGGGAAAGAAATTGTCGTTTTCTATATTGATTTTTTTAAAATGTAATTAATTTTTGGTGAAAAAGCTGAATTTTCAGCAGACATTACTGTATTTACTGTAACATTTATGTTACAGCATAACTAATGCTCTCAGATTCCATCAAAAATATCTTGATTTGTGTTTTGAAGATTAAAGAAGGTCTTACAGATTTGGAACAACATGAGGATGAGTAATTAATGACAGAATTGACATTTTTGGTTGAACTAACCCTTTAATTACGAAGCAAAAGGGAAGGGGCAATCTGACTCCAAGTATGAATAACAAAATAAACTTACATAATTCCTACTCCACATGATTGAGCATATAGGGCCGGTTTCACAAACAGGGCTTAGCTTAAGCCAGGACTAGGCATTAGTTAAATTAAGATATTTAAGCAA
>JAUMHR010042182.1:0-10262 GCA_032361145.1 Enteromius fasciolatus | reverse complement strand
GAGAGAGAGAGAGAGAGAGAGAGAGAGAGAGAGAGAGAGAGAGAGAGAGATTTTAATTATAACTTCTGTATAAGCTGGAAAATAAACATATAAAGCACATTTATTCATTTTGTTCGTTGTTTTTTGTCGTGGGATCATTACTTGCCTGCCAGCTGCTTACCGCTTTCTTTGTAATTCATGCGTATTCAAAGCTGCCGGAAATCTTTTTAGCATAAATATATTTAATAATTTGCCTTTTATTTTTATGTTTGTTATTCTTTTAGCTTACCCACTGCAGAACCGGAAGTAGTTCCTCCCACATGTTACAGTGAAAGTATCTGTCGTGAGGTATTTTTGCTTTTCAAAATAAAAGCACACGCAGAAACGCGGGTTTATAAATTATTAATGAATGTTAATTTCAAAATAAAAGCATTTACAGATAAATATAGCAGTGAGATTCGTGGGAATCACGTCTCAAGTCGCCACAAATCAGGGTTGGGGTCAATTCAGGAATGAAATTAAAAATTCTAATTCAAAGAAGGAAATGGAATTGGAATTGGAATTAAACAACAATTAAAGGAAACAGAATTGGAATTGAATTGGAATTACAGGAAGTGGAATTCAATTCAGGAAGAATTCTGTTTATTGCTGAGCATGTATTTGTCATTGCATTTAAAGACCTACATTTGAACTTTATTTATGTAGATTTACAAATATCAAGCAATGTAAGAAATAGAGTAGATCAAATGCAAGTAAATAAAAATGAGAACAGTACATTATGAATTACTAATTGACTGACAGTGGTGATAAATTTCTGAATACATTGAATATATTGACAAATGTTTTGGTCTTGATTTAAACTTTATTATTAATTCAATTACACTGTGAATTTCCGTGAATTTTCCTTTAACAAATCAAATCAACTTAATTCAAATGCATCGGCCATGTGTGAATAAAACAGGTAAGATCAAATCTTTATGTGTTTCTACACTGATGCATTTGAATAACATAAAGGCCTGGTTTCACAAACAGGGCTTCGCTTAAGCTTAGTTAAATTAAGATATTTAAGCAATTTTTACAAAAATGTCTTATTAGAAAGTATTACAGGTGAGCATCTTAACACAGAACAATGACACTGACATGTTTTAAGATATGTCAGAGCAAGATATTTGCATCTGAAACAGCTCAAACATACAATTTAGTCTGTGACTAGCTTAAGCCTTGTCTGTGAAACTGGGGGTAAGTGTATTTGATTAAGTTAAAGTTATGTAATCGAAATTCACCGTGTAATTGAATTCCATAATGTTTAAATCAAGACCAAAACATTTGGTAATCATATATTGAGTGTATTCAGAAATTTATTACCACTGTCATTTAATTATTAATTCATATTGTACTGTTCTCATTTTTATTTACTCTATCAACTCTATTTCATACATTGCTTGATATTTGTAAATCAACATAAAGTTCAAATGAATGTCGTTCAAATGCAATGACAAATAAAGTTCTTTCTGAATTGAATTCCACTTCCCGTAATTCCAATTCAATTCCAATTCCATTTCCTGTCAGCTGCATGCAGTTCCAATTCCATTCCAGGAAGTGAATTGGAATTTACCATTCATTCTCAATTCAATTCATGAATGGCCCCAACCCTGCCACAAATCATATTCAAAATTAAAAAAATATAAATGTATGAAATATTGTAAACTGTATTAACTCGGGGTAACATTTAATATTATTCAGGACCTAGTCATATTCAAATTTGAAATATAATACTTTTGCATTAAACGTGCTGCTTTCTTTAAAAGTATACATTAAAACAGACACAAAAAGGAAAACACAAAAACCAAGTGTAGCTCAACTCAGCAAGTGTGATTAAATTTATTGAGTTCAGCAAGACATAAATACAGTAGTGTTATTGTGCAAGCGAACGCAACTTCACTAACACACAGACTCAACGCTCCCATTCTCACACACTCGCTCACTAAGACACACAATGCACAAAGGTGAATAAAGTATAATATTAACATCTCCTCTCTTAAGGTGCACATTTATGACACAAAGCACTAATGAATTTCACAAACAAGCGCAGAAACATCAGCCCTAAATCTTAGATAAGACACACATTTCTTTCATGGACTCACTCAAAACACAACAGTCACCTTGACATTTACAGTAGGAGTTTCATTGCACATGATTCAAGCCAGCCTGCATGGAAGATGCTGTTGCCAAGGTAGCGAAAGCTTGGGAGTTGCCGTGGCTACTTCTGCTCCCGTCTCCAGATGATCACCATTCCAGTGGCATCAGAGGAGGCCAGCAGACTTTCGTCGCAGTTGAAGCTCACGTCCAGGACAGGCCCGCTGTGGCCCTGCAGCTTGTTAACGATTGCCTTAGTGTTGCGTTCAACATCGAAAAAGTAGACACATGCATCCTCGCTGCCAGTGACTACAAGAGGGAAAGAGCGGGATTCACTTACTTTGGCTTTCTTCCAAAACACAGTGAGCTGCCTACATAGGCAACATCCTAACTGAAAGGGAGATGATTGTGACATGCCACATAAACAGGAAACTGATTGATTACAAATTGTTTTCTATAAACATGACTAGCTAACCTAACAAATGATTCAAAAGATTCAGATTAATTAATTAATCTCATTAAAAGTGACAGTAACGACATTTACAATGATTTATATTTTGGATCACCATCGACTCCCATAGTATTTTTTTTTCCCTTCTATCTAATATCCTTCTAACTAATATCTTCCTTTGTGTTCGTAATGATAAATCAGTGTTGCATCAGAGGAACAAACCACATTTTAAAATATATTTACATAGAAACCCCATATTTCACAATATTATAGTGGTACTGTATTTTGGATCAAATAAATGCAGCCTTCTCTCAAAATCATGTCAACCCAAAACCTTTGAATAGTAGTGAATATATAACACAGAATCGACAGAACTGGCCCGTAATATGATGATTAGAGTCTTACCAACACAGGCTCCCTGTCTGAAGGACATGAGAGGACAGAAGATGCTGTGCAGCGGTTGGGATCCGTGTTGAATGGGGAAACTCCTCTTCAGCTGTAGAGTCCCTTCATTATCCACGACCCTGTCAACACCAGTTCCACACTGATGAACGATCATCTCAGTCAACAGAAAGTGACAGTCTGAATTGCTGTAAGCGCAATCTAACCTGTAGAGTAGTAGTTTGTTGACACAGGCGTTGACGAGCAGCGACGGATCCCGTGCCTCTCGACTGATCCACGAGCGGGCTGAGATGCTGGAGATAGGGCTGCCCTCATTCACCACCAGTCTCTTAGCTTTGGTCAGTTTTCCTGTGCAAAAACAACCTCAGCTTTACATAAACACCAATCTAGCTTTTCCACTCAAGCTTTATGCATGAAGATATTTTTGTACCGTACCTGTGGCCATGTCAAAGAGGAAGGAGAAAATGCTTCCCTTGTCATCACCAGCCCACAGGATTCTCCCCGGAGCATCAAACGAGAGAGAAAGCACTCGACCTGTGAGTTTACTGGAGCCTCCTTTCACTTTCTTCCCAGTGGAGATGTTCACCACCTGCAGGTGGTGTTTACTGTTGCCAACCTGGGGAGGGACACATTTGATGTACCATATTAACTGCAAATACTTTACAGCTAAATCATCGTGCAGTAGATGGGATTCAGGCTAGTAAATGCATGACAGACGTATCTTATATTTACAATTTAAATACATAAAAACATAGAAAATTAAACATCTGTTTCTCTCTTTTTGGTCTTGGTTAAAACAATCAGTATTTGTTGTTTATATTGCAGCAATGTAGAAAAGCATTATTTAGACACTACTGAGTGAGTGAATGTTATTTTGAAATATTTTCCCAGAGGTACAGTTTGCATTTGCAGGCTTTAATGGCTTTTAAATGTTCCATATCAATCGAAACATTAAATATTAAGGAGAGATACAATTTCATATATTGTATATTTTAATATATAATATTTTTATGGGCCAAAAGTAAGGCATTCCGATTTTAATGTACATCAATGCATATAAATATCACTTGACATAATGTCCTATAGTAGCATGATTTTTAAATGCTTGGCTTTATGATCCAAGCTCTGCAGTTTTAAAATATTTCATGCAACGCATTACAATGATGATTGACGGATAAACTAATAAATCTTTAAAATCCTGATGCTGAATTTTTTTTATACATTTCAAAGTAAACCTTACAACAATACAATTTTCACATTGCATGTTATATGTTAATCAAACTCACAGTGCTGCCTGATAATAAGTTTGAGTGTTCACAACAAAAACTGCTTTAAAAGCCATATAAAAAAGAATGTGTAAGAGATCAATAATCAAACTATCAGTTGCATTTTTTGTCAAATGTCATTGAGACAAATTTTATAGGTCGCCCACCACAGTGGTTTGTGAGCAAGTCAAATTTCCCATCACTGCACACAAATTACTCTTTTTGGCTGGAGGTGCTAGTTAATTTCACACTATAATAGGATTACTGAAAGGGCTGATGGTATTTGTTACAGCAGTCTGCAGTGTTTAATCAGCATAAACAATTCCATATACCCAGGCCAGAAAAATTCTCACCTTGAATAATCCTATTTCACCTTCATACACACCAAATAATAATGAAACTAGTGGTTTTTACACAAATATTTAGTGGCTCAGCTGTTTTCAGCATATCAGAATGATTTCTGAAGGAACATCTAACACTGAAGACTGGAGTCATGATGCTGAAAATTCAGCTTGCTTCTAAAATGTATTAATATTTTCCTAAATTTACTCTTTTTACTGTATTATGATCAAATTAAAGCATAAGAGACCTTCAAAAACATTTTAAAATCTTACTGAGCTGAGCAGAGTGAATGCTAATCGTACTCACCACAGTCAGGTTGTTGTTCATTGGCTGAAAAGTGCAGCACAGCAGCTCACTGCCCTCTGGGTCGGCCACTTCTCGGATGCAGCGTCCATCCTCTGTATTCCAGATGCGCAGAGTGCTGTCTTTTGACGTGGACACAATGATGTCATTGCTGAGCGACCAGGCGAAGTCAGTCACAGGACCAGCATGGCCCTTTAGTGTCACCTTTACAGTTGGTGGAGGCGGGGACAGAGTCATGATTGACAATGTCCCATCCAACGAGCAGCAGGCAAGGAGGTGTTTATCATCATTGGCGAACTGTAATCGAGGAACTGAGGAGAGGTAAATAGTAAAAGGTTAAAATGAGAGGGTAAAAAAACTGTCCAGTGCATGCACTGAAGAAGGCTAGGGGTAATGCAACAGCGCAGGAAACGGATTAAAAGCACTTCTTGGAGAGCAAAATGTTAACAAAAACTAGATTAGAAAAACAAAATCAGCAGAATCAAAAAGTCTCTCTATTTATGTATTTATTTTGTCATTAAGTTTAAATATTTTTACATACTGCTTCATTTTTCTGATTATTTTTTTAATTTAGTAATGCAGGTAAATCTGTGACATAGAGCATGTGTTTTTCACTATTCTTTTTATTGACATTATTTGATCCTGTTCTATGGTATTGACCATCAATAAATAAATAAAAAACTGGTACAGACTAGAGTAATTCTGATTGGTCACCACCCTTAGTCATGTCATTAACAGCTCGCTCACCCGCTGAGTCGACATGCTGGTCAAAGATGTGGTGCATGCCAGCAAAGGCGTAGTTCTCACTGAGGGTGGTGTCACCTGCCATGGCTCGACTGGCTTCTGCCACTGACGTGGGCACCAGGCTACCTGGAGGCCTAGCACATCAGAGGAAACCAGAAACTTATTCATACCAGTACACGGTGCAAAACACAGCAATAACACTAGGTATCAAATATGTGTAATGAAACCCAATACTTGTTTCTTATTAATTTTAGAGAGCTGATTCTAAAAATATTGCCTGTTTTGCTTAAACGTGTCACACTGTTACACAAATGTGTTTGGCCAACATTTGTAAGATGAAGCAGTTAGTGGGCTTTACCTTTCATCATACACCGCCCTGTTCATCTGGGCTTGCAGCTGGTATGACCCACGGCTTACTGATCTCCGGTGGCCTCTGGCACCCTGAGCCCTGGGATCCTCCTCGAAGTCCTTATTGAAAGACAAGAAAGAGGATAAAAAGACCACGAAGCAGCAATTAAGGATGATTTTAGAGTTTAGCACTACAGCAACAAAAAGCCCATCATGCTTGCAAACTACATGCACTGCAGCTCTCACACAACACAATGACCTGGATTGCTATTTATATCAAGGACTATATACGTAGATGTTCTATCTCGCCCTCCGTCTGTGTTTTTGTGGGGTATAGTTCAGTCTAGAACTCCTTATCCGCATTTCTCAAACCCTTTTCCCTGTTTCTGAATGCACCTAACCTCCATGCGATCCAGTGTGGTGCGGGAACTGCGCACACTGCTGGCTCTGAAGCTGCTCTGCTCTGACAGAGGCCCGTAACGCAGGGCGAGCAACTGACTGCGCAGACGCAGATACTGCCTGCGCAGCCCCGGCTCAAAGCCACACTTGGCATTCTCGCGGAGCAACTGGCTGCGCCGGCGGATGTACTGCGTGCGGAACTGGGGGAACGTAGGTGTGCGGTAAGCATTGTACCTAAGAGGCAAAAAGACAGAAAACAGACAAGATTGTGACACATGATTAGTCCCAACACATCAAAAACATACATATATATTAAAATTAGAAGTCCTGCTCTAATGACAATCATGCACGCACCTTGCGTCCACTGCCAGCACCTGCTGCCAAACAGCAGCCATGAGATCCACAAACACAGAGAGATGCAGGAAACACAAGGGCTGCAAGATACACAAAGACACTTTTTTTAGACATTAAACAAATAAATAATGGCAGACTCAAAATATAATAAATATGCATTTATAAACATATAGGCAGCTGCATAGTTTATGTGTAAAATACATTTATATAGCATATAAGGAAAGTATAAAGTCAATTAAAAAACTGTTTCCAAAATTAAATAATTGGCTTTTGCATTGTCGTTTTACTAAACACAATATTAAAATATTATGTGGAAATATTTATGTTTAATTAATTTGGCAACGTTCATATAATTAAGATATATCATATTGTAGATTATTATACATACATATAAACACATTTATGGGAAAAAATAGCGATCTTGATTTCCTTGGAAGCAAAATGAAATGACAACATTTAGTGAAAGGTAAACAAACACGCTAAACGTTCTGCATTAATACATTACATGGGAACATTAACAGTCCTAAAACAAATTTAATAAAAACAATACATACAATTTTTATTAAAATCTTATTAGTCTATTTTAATGTACAGTAATTGTAACTTACAAGCATCCAACACACTAGCACAATGCACTACGACTAGGCGACCCAAACACAACGTTTATAAAACAAATATATAATAACAAACTGATTCATATTATTGCATAGCATAAACAAATAGTTTATTTTAAAACCAATGTTTTGACGCATTCGCCAGTTAGCAGAGATGCTAACAACAACAGCGGTTACACACTGATTAACAATTCGCCTAAAATCATGTCAGTGGGTCTGTGGCTATAATATCTCACTAATAACAATTTCTGAATGGGTTAAGCTTACTGAAACGTAATGTCATGTATAATTTTATATCTAAAGGACACCTACCGTGCGAGACTCTCACCGGTTCATTCTGTCTGAAGGGACTGACGTGATCACGTGACCGACCCGCCCTTCCAACAGCTGATCTGCATATCATTGACGTCACCGCAGCGCGTGGCATTATGTGGTTTAGGTAGTATGTGTAGCATGGCAATTGGTGTATAAGCACAATTTTTCACCCCACAAATATTTTACATAGAATAACAAAGATATATTATTTAAAAACAAATCTTTATTCTATCATAAGCATGGAATCTGTTAAATAAGTTTTGTATCAATAACAAAATTAAGGAAGTGTCTTACAAAATACTTCATAGAATTTATCCTGCCAAGCATGTTTTGGAAAGATTTAAGCTTAATATTTTATATACCTGTGAATTTTGTGGTCAAGAAAAAGAAACCATTTGGCATCTTTTTTTTTTCATTGTATTTATTCAATAGTATTTTTGAAAGATATGGAATTCTATATTAACAGAAAAATGAAATGTATGATAGAAATTTGTATATTTGATGTGCTATTTTATATAGAAAATGGAAGATTGAATTGGAAAACATATTATACATTAGTTTATTTTATTAGGAAAATTCCATACACATAAGAAAAAGTGCGCTGGGTGTAAACCAAATTTTTCTCATTTTATTAAATACTTTAAATTGTATGTAAATCTCCTGAAACAAACAAAAAGGCACTGAGAACACGTAATGCTCTAAAATAAGGCTATTGAAATTTATGTAATGTAATTTCTTTTTTTTCTATTTTGTTTCTTTTTTTTCTCTGGCAGCTATAATGCTAATTTGACATGAGTATGTAATACCTCTTGTTCTTGTGGCATTGAATTAATCATAATACATTTTTTTTTTAAATTTCAAAATAAAAAGTTTAGGTATGTGCACTCATAGGCCTACTGTTTTGTTAAGTGTCCGTTTTAATGAACAATAATAGGAATTATAAAGGCATAAAGAATAAGAGACATATGTATTAGGAAATAAAGACAAAAGCAAACAATTCAGTCAAATGTATGTAACGTTAACAAAACAAATAATTTATAAAACATATAACTCGGATCAGCCAAAACGATATGAGCTGAAAGAAATAATAGATTCATTAAACCAAAGTTTGCATCACTGCATACGCCATTAGAAGTTCAGCATTCTGTGACGTGTGCCTAAGACTGCGCATGCGCACTGACTCATCTCGCCTAGGAAATAAGCGTTTTAGAACGCTGTTGAGCAAAAGAAACAACATTTATTAGACAGCTGTTGTCAGCTTATATTAGGGATTTTAAATATGAAATTTAACCATAAGCTTTGTAAACAGTTTTGGAGAATCTGACGTTTCCCCATTCGAAGAGATAGGAGATGCACTTGGATGCCCGAGAGTTGTTTCAAAGATGGCCGCCGAGTGACATGACTTGTCTTTAAGAGACCGTGTCTATAGTCTTTGGTGTAATGAAGACTGTGCTATGATTTGTAAGATGTTGGAGATGGGTAGGTCATGCTGTGTCACTTGCCCACGAAAATTGACGTTTACATTTATGAACATTAAAGAGCAGAGCCTATAGTTTAGTGCATTAGTATTACTCAATCAAAATCAGGTCCATACCATCATTTTCAAGTATGAAGTTCAACAGCGTGACAAATGTCTCAGGAGTTAGGGTCACAAACTATAAATATCCATATTAATATGTAAAGCATGTGACTAATAATTTAGAGCAGGGATTATTTTCTAACTAAAAAAACAAGTAGGCCTACTTTATATATTTATATCGTTAACACATTTAATTTCCATGCATAATTGTATGCAAGTAACCCTAACCTAAGTACATTTAGTTAATTCATATTACTTAGTACTTAAATGTATAATTACGCTGTAAAAAGGACACCCTTAAAATAAAGAGTAACCCAATTCTTAGTCCCCCCTTGATTATATGTACATAATGAACATTGTCTTGGTAAAATTAACATAATTCATCAGAAGTAGTAGATCAGAGTCTGTTAACCTAAATTTCAAACTGGAATATTAAATAAGTTTATCTGTGTTGAGGAAAAGGCTTTGAGAGCGAACTATCGATCTGTGTTCAGCAAAATCAAAGGATTAACTGTACAAAAGCTACATACACATCCATGATTTCACCTGAGCTCAGCAGAGGCCCATGACAGGACAGCGCAGAGGCACAGCTGACGGGGCTCTTTGCTTGTTCCTGATGCTCTTTCCCGAAGGGGGCCCGTACATGGAGTCATTCAGTGGCCGGGGCCATAAATAAGGGCCACGCCAGCAGCTCAGCACTGCTTATTCTAAAAGGACACTAAGACTTTGGAGCGCAGCCAAAATGCCTGGAACAAAAGGTAAATATTGAAGCAAAGCATGAAATATGTTTTATGCTATTATAATATCATATGATATGTAATATGAAAAACTGTCATGAAATAATAGAAGGCATGTAAAACGTAATGTCCTACATTTTTAACATTTAACAGGTAACAAGGCGGACAAGAAATCCACCACCAAGGTAAAACAAGCCCACAGCAGACCCACTGCACATATTAGAAAGTTACACATGCATAATTCATAAAGCCTGCTATAAATCAGTCACTGTCAGTATTGGCTTCTTCTGGAGA
>JAUMHR010042181.1:0-10274 GCA_032361145.1 Enteromius fasciolatus | reverse complement strand
TTTCCCTTTCGTTGCCATGGTAGCCCACAGTAAATCGATTGACCCATGCTCGACTTTTCAGGACTTTTAAACAATGGAGTACACATGCAGTTATCTAGGACTATTTAATCCTGACTCAAATTAGTAAGATCACATGATCCTCGACTTACTGTTATGAAACCGATTTGAGCGCGGATGTTTAGCTCGGCTCATTCAAGTCAGGTTTTGGGCTTTAATCCTCGCTTTTCTAAACGGCTTTTATGGAACAGCCCCCAGCACCAGTAAAATAACGCTCTGAGCTTGATTAGCTGGTTATGCAGCTTATTTCTCCTTTACTGTAAGTTACTGAACACAGACATTAAAACACGTAACACACAATAGACACATGTTCGTGGCAGAGTGGCTCTCACAGTCAGACGACACAAGTGGTCCAGTCCTGTTCTGTTCACACAGCGTGTGTCCTGAGAATGCGGTTGTCACACCTGTAAATAACCGGACTGGGTGTGAATTAACCGGAAGGACCAGGATTGACAACCGTATTCTTCTGCTGTGTGAACGTGGCCATAGAATAATTTGCTGGCTTAGGGGGCCGAAACACCAAAAGACTGTCCATTTAGAGACGAAACCAAGATGCACTTGTTTTATGCAAATAACCCATTTATTGTTACCACTCAACAGACTGGCTGATGTGTAGTTGGCTACTATGAACCAAAACAGTTCTTTAAAACATGAGCACATCTGGAGCAACCTTTTTAATCGAGTTTTAGCATAACGCTACAAAAAAACTGACTGAACATCTGCTCATCCGTCTCTACACATTCATCTGTCTCATTCAGAAAACCTAGGACACTTTTGTCAGGAAAAAAAACCAATTGTGCTCACACATACACACTTAAATTACACACGCACTGAACAAAATAAGACAAAATAAATAAATACATATCAATAAAATCAACAATTCAAATTATTCAAATTGAAATTTGTTAACATTCAAATTACATTAAATATCATACAAACATCATAATAGGAAGAAAAAAAACAGATCAAACAAACATTCCTCATGATTACAGGAACGACGTCGAATCAGTCTAAGCAGTTTGATTGTACAAGATCAGCTGACCATAGTCCACAAACCAATCAGAGAGAACTACAGAACGCACAGTCTTGCTTTGTAAAAATGGACAAATATAAAGAGTAAACTTCCTACAAGACATAGACTAGTGGCGGTGCGGATCTGCTGCTGGTGTTTGT
The DNA here is from genome assembly GCA_032361145.1 of Enteromius fasciolatus. Classification (NCBI taxonomy): domain Eukaryota; kingdom Metazoa; phylum Chordata; class Actinopteri; order Cypriniformes; family Cyprinidae; genus Enteromius; species Enteromius fasciolatus. Next base: position 9,044 of record JAUMHR010042181.1, on the reverse strand, counting down.
GCTCATTCAGGCAGGAGAGTTTGATCTCCATTAAAGGTCACAAGAAGGAGAGAGTAAAAAAACAGACAGTAAGAACGAGAAGAAATGGCAGAAGAGGAAGGGAGAGTCTTGTAGCATCCGACCGTGTTCGTCCATTCAGTCTGTTCCTTTTGTTGGTGGGCGTGTCCCGGGGGTGGGGCCTGTCACGAGGGCGGAGTCCATCACGGGGACGGGGGGGCTCGTCAACCGGGAGAGTATTACGAGGAGGAGATAATGAGCCATAAGCTGGCCAATCATCCCTGAATCGCTCGCCCGCTTCAGCTCCAACTCCAGAGCCACTGCCTGCCTCCATGTCACCTAAACACACGCACAGACAGAAAGAGAGAGAGAGATGGACAGACACACACACAACGACAGAGAGAAAGAGAGAGACAAACACAAAACTAAATGTTTTGTATCAATAATACACACACAACAGAGTTCACATATGGACTTCTTTTCAGTCACATTTGTTTTTATGTTTATATAGGTTGCATTAATTGTTTTAGTTTTAGTATGTTACATTAAACACTTTTTTTTAACATTCTCTTTTCTTAAATAAATGTAATGCATAAAACATTAAAAATATAAAACTGGTAAAGTTTACCTAAAGTTCTTTTAGGACCACTATTGACAAAATGAAAGATACTTAGCATTAAGTTTAGTTTGGCGGTAAGGTTATGCTCTGTGTGAAAAAAACTCCTTGGCCATCCATGAACAGGAAGAGATTAAGATTAATAACCCCCTAGGGTTAAGAGAACATAAAGGTCATTTATTAATACTGAAAAGAGCTTGTATAGGAATGCGGTGATAGGCGTGTATTCCTATATGTAGATGTGGTCAGCTGAGAATCACTTGATGCCCGCTTGAATTGCGTGACGCTAACGCTAACACTCTATTTATGTAAATATTCAAATAAATGATAAGCTCTGTGTTACGAGAATTGGTGTTCTCATTGATATATATATATTTTTTGTATTGTGTTGCTTCTATTCTTTTCTGTTTTCTTCATAGGTTGAAAGACGCTGAGGTGTTGGCATACTATTGGTCGCTCAATTAAGGCGGAGCCTTTATAAGGAAACTGACTGTATGCAGCAGGGAGCTCAGTGTTGGTGCGAACGTGATTAAGTTTTTGTACCGTTTTATTTGCAAACATTTATTTGTGTTGTCATGAAGATATGCTGGAAAACCTCCCTCATTTACTGCATTTAAAGCATTATTTATGAGCAAGGGTCTGAACTGCATGGGCACACTTCAGCTACCTTACTTACTTTCGATGAGATCAGCGTCTCGTCCGTTCTGAGCATGTCTCAGTCTGTTTACAGCCACTCGCAGCTCCATGATTAGCTGTCGTGTTTTGATGTCTGGCTGGGCGACGTCCACCTCCATCTCTGGATTATTGATCTGATTCACCAAACCATCAGCGGTAACGGAGGGCAGGTATCTGAAAAACACAGACAGGTGTGAAGCCGATTCTCTGCACATGCTTCTCCAGGAGCGTCTGGACACACACCTGCCGCGGGTCTGTCCATTCCAGCAGCGGTCCTCATCGGTCACGTCAGCCGCCTTGTGTTCATCATTACAGATGGTGCGAGGCAGCGCTACCCAGAAGCCTCTCATGGGCCGCAGACGCTCCTGGAGCTCCTCCACCTGATCACAGCCATACATCAGTTATCAATATCAACGCAGCACCGGACACGTCACTGACATTATACATCAGAAAAATATTCATCAAATCAATATCTGTGATTCAGTTGGACATTAGACGAAAAAAGTATCTTCTGTTGTTATTATAATGAATGAACATCATACCTTTCAAATCATTTATTTATAAGCACATGTACATATACATTAAATGAATGCTACGGACACTAGTGAATTCGAATTCAGAATGTGAAGGGCAATGTGGAAAGAAACTTGTGTTTCAAACTCTATTCTCCTAGATGTAGCTTTGCTTTGAAACATTTGCTCTTTTAGTACATTATTATTATTATTATTATTATTATTATTAAACACTTTCTTAATCCTTCACAGGAAAGGTTATTGTTACAGCAGCAACCACGATTCAATCCATGCAAGTTGGCATATCTAACTAAAAACCTAAAAAAATCTTACATTGCAAATAATAAAAGCCTGATAGCAGCAGGCATGAGCAGTCTTACTCTCTACTAAACGTGCTCAGAAAAACACCTCTAAAAACACCTGCTCACCTCTGAAAGCAGGTTAAATGTTCATTGTTCATTGAGTTCATTTAATGCATATTTGAAAAGTTTATGGCCAAAACCCTTTTTCAATTTCCTAACCTAGAAGATATGGACAACTTCTTTTCTCCCTCTTATTTCACAAAGGCAAGTATAGCTTCTTAAAAGGTTTGACCCCTCACCAGGCTGTTGTGCCCTTGATAGCCACCAGAGGGCACTCTTTTGAACCCTTGTTTGTGTGCATTGGACTCCAAATCCCATCCTCCTAGCCTTTTAGCTCACCTGAATATATATGATGCTGACTTGTTTTGACTTGTGTAAGAATTACTCCCTGTTTTTGCTGGTCTCCAGTTTGTTTCACCTTGTGATGTTTTTGTCTCTTGTGGATTAAGTTTTTTGGTTACTTTATTAACTGCTGCACGTGGATCTTTCATCAAGTCTGTGAGTGTTTCCTGACAAGGACTGGCCAACAGCACACCACATTAAAATAAGTGAACATTCACGACCGCTGGTCAAATTCAAAAACAAAACTAAAATGAAATCATCTTTGTGAGCAAGAGTGGTGTTTTAGGAGCCCTATTTTTGCATGTTAAAAAAAATAAAATAAAAAAACTTTTGTCCATCATTAAAAGTTTGGATCAGGTTTGATGTTCTGCATTTCTCCATCCATAGCAAGCATTTTGATAGGACAGGATGACGAATATGGAGAATTAAAAAAAAGCATACAAAATTTCAGTGTGCAATGATGTTTAGAACTATTTTTTCACAATTAGGTCTGGGTGTATGGGATAAAAGCTGTGTCCCAGCATGGCCCTGCCCCTCACATCCCAGTGTTAGATGGCTATATTGTCATGATGATCAGACTGTGGCAGCAGTCAGTTTTGGTTTGAGATGCATCTCACCAGGCGGTCCAGGTTAGTCCCCGATGCGGTGGTGGGTTTCTCCTCTGCGCTGTAGGTCCTGAAGGCTCTCTTGCTGTCTCTCTCTCTGGGTGAGCGTTTGTTTCTGCCTGGAGTTGGCCGAGGGATCCCACAGCCCTGAAAGACCTGAAACCAGCACAAGTGCTCAATGAATTGTAGCATTTGGGCCAATCAGGCACATTTTTCTTCATTAGATTTAACAAATCAACGACATGTTAGATTAACACCTCAGCCAGACCAGATCAACTTTACCAACTAATAACATGTTGACATCTTTGAACCATAGGAAATAATAACCATAAAAATGGATTCCTCTGTCTAAACCCTAATCAAACACACCTGAACAAGCTAATCAAGGTCTGAAGGGTTACTAGGAAGCTCCAGACAGGTGAGTTTTTTACTAGGGTTAGAGCTGAACTCTGCAGGGCTCTCCAGGACCAGAGATCTCCACTCCTGCTATAGAGTGTTTGGTCTCTACAGTATGAATGTGTTTTCTGATGATCTAATCGAGTGTGTACATTACATGTTGATACCTATACAACATATTAGTGTTCTAAGAATCTTTAGTAGTTTTTGCATCATGTCAGTCAAATGACATATGCAAATTATGAACAGGTTGCGCTGGACGAACAGATTAGTTGATGGCAATTTTAATTCTGCTACAGTTATTACTGGCAGCCAGTGTTGGGCACGTTACTTTAAAAAAAGTAATTAGTTCTAGTTACTTCTCACAAATAGTAATAGTTTCATAGTTACAGCACTATAAAAGTAACTAATCACAAGGGAAAGTAACTACTGCGTTACATTTAAAACATCAAATCACATCAAATGGCAAACTTGGATTCCCACAATATTAAGACAACAATATAAAACACACCAAGTATTAATAAGCTGCAGGATTCATGAATATTAATTACATAGTTCTCAAATTCATTTTCTGAAATCAAAACAGGGACAATAATAGGTGAGCACAAGCCAATAAGATTGCGCACTAGTCCTACTCACTACCAGAGAAACCGGCAGTTCTTAAAAGCTGAAGAATTCCAAAGGAACTCAGTTATTTTGACAGAAATATACAACAAAGAATATCGTTTACACGTAGCATGTCAAGTCTGCATGTTATGAAAGACTTTCTTGCTCTTTATCTTTTTTGCATGTGTGAGACAAACTGAATGGTGCCTTTCACAGAGTTTATGGTACGTCAAATACTAATAATCGAATAGTCTAATAGTCAAATAATAATAAATTATAGTAACGCCAAGATCTCGTGGCACGAGATGCATTGTGTCTCGCAAGAATTTGGCGATGATGATAATGCAGACGGCCGAAGCATTTACATTTCACATTTTTTGTTATTTATTATTAATTACTTGCCTGTTTTTGGTTTTAGCACTAATTACGCTCCATCTTTCTGATGTTCTTTCTGTGAAGTCTGTGAAGTGAGAGGAGACTCACATGCAACATGTAAATACTTGTATGTTTTAAACGTAAATGTATGTTTTACCTTTGCAGAGATGGTAATACTGTTCTCCTGCATGTGCATGATGCCTTCAGACACCTTCACTGCAATGGAGTCTGCGGCCAACTCGAAATGAAACGGCCCACCGAGTTTCTCCACCACCACCATCAGAGCATCTGCAAGGTGATCAGATTCACATCACATTCACACTTCAAGGAATTCTTTCATCGTTTACTTCCCTTCGCACCATTCTGAACAAAAGCAATAGAGTTTCTTGATTCACATCAACTATTTAAACATGTCTATATGTATGTTTTTGAAGTGCTGATTTCACAGACTTTTGATAGATGGATGGAAATTATGAGAGATTATTACAAATGTGTTGATGTACATGTCGTAAATAAGGCACGAAAATTCTCTATAAATAGTTTCTGGGTAAACAATGTAGTTTCTTTCTCACCGATGAAATTGTTCCATTCAGAGTCTAAGTCGGCCTGATTGGCCAGACAGCCCTTCATGACATTCAGGCACAGCGAATGACAGGGCTTGAGGGAAGGAAGTCCTCGACACAGTGGACAGAACCACTGCCGCATTAATGCCCGAACACACTCGGATCCCACCTTCATCTAGACACACACACGCACACACAGACGAACATAAGCTTCATAATCATACTCACCCACAGCACAATACATGTCCAAAAAAACATACAATCATAATCAGCCAAAATCATTTCTCTTTTAGGATGGGATGAACATATAATTTTTTAGTATTGCACTGCATTAGTTTCTCTTGATCAGGTTAGAATGTCAGGACATTTTATGTCTGTAACATTTTATATAATACAGATTGTTTCAAAGCAGCTTCACATAGATTCACTGGAAATAGAATCAATTATCAAAATAATACGCTGCATTGATCTAAATAATGATATTACCTTCGTTTTACAACTGAAATTTAGTTGCATAATTAAGAACTTTTACACCATTATTTTCTGTGTATATATATAGTGCTTTAGAAAATAATGTGACTTGATTAATGATTTTTTTCCCCCAACTGCTTGCACACAAAATCTTTACTTGTCACAGTTTCTGAAGCTCAAAAAGCACATGCTTCCACTTGCTTCTTCTTACATGTGTATGGCCCTTTAATTATAATCGACCCACATCCTCTGTTCATTGCCATGTTGCAAACTGGGAAAAAATGTTTTAAATGTGTTAAATTTTGACAATGTATTTTTCTTCTTTCTTGATGATATTGTAATGGTTAACATGCACCTTTCATTGCAGGACATCCTGTAAGAATGTTGTGAAAGTGATCAGTTTATTTGAATGTGTTTCTTTAGAATTAAATAATTCGCCCAAGGCATAAAAATTGTGTTGGATGTCATAAATATTACACACAAAGTAAATAGGAGACGTCGCACACACTAATTCTAAGCCTTTGACTCAGATTTTAATTTAATACAGTACATCACTTTTTGCAAAACTCAACACACAATGACCTACAATGTATGTAACCCAGTAATCTAACAGGAAATGATTTCTTGATTTCCTTTTTCAAACATAATTAATCAAAAAGCCACACTATTTCAACACTAACTCCTCACATGTGCCTCACTGAACACTATCTAGAAGCCTAACTCCAACCTTACATGTTGACATGTTTCTGTTCGTTCTTATTGTGTAATACTGTATTAAACACCACAAATGCTTACAGTAAAACAAGTTTGGTTTCAGTCTTTCTTTCATGTTTACCCTGAATTTTTTTTACATTTTTGTAGAAATGCACACAGGACAGGAGGGCTTAGGTTTTGAATAACTGTGTGAATATTATATATCCAAAACTATAATGTAGTGTAAGACAAATGGTTAATTTTAAGCCAGGTCAAGTCACCATTGTTTAGACAGCCAGTACAGATTGTGTCAAAGCAGCTTTAATATTCTTCAAACAAAGCTCTTTTTCAATTTAGGGCAAATAGAAGTTAAGTGAAAGGTTAGGGTTTCTGAACATTCGCTCTGCTGAAGGAGATTACTGTGAACATGACGCGACGCTCGTGCATAGTTTATAAGTTTGCTAAACAAAGGTTTATTAATTGTGTACCTTTTAAATTAGCTTTTAAAGAAAAGAACAGCAGCAGCAACAGTATGGTGTAATATTACCTTTCCTTTCATTCTTTTCGTGGCTATGGAAAATGTGCATCTGATGTTTCTCCGTGTTGCTTTCTACATAAGCGCCTCGGACCAGTGGTAGCTCAAAGGTGTTTCTAAGTGTGTTGTTCGATTTCGTTTTAAGTATATCGGGGTCTTTACAGTATTAAGCAATTTTTTTCCCTGGTTCGTTTTCCCGGTTCGCATAAGAGAGACCAGTTTCTGACTCTGCTTTCAGCTGAACACCATCCGGTCTGATCCACTGTTAAACCAGTCAAAATCAGAGCAGTTCTCCGCTTCAGTCACACCTAACCGATCACTCTTGTGTTGTGTTCTTGAGATGCAGGTGCAGCACTGCTCAGGTTTTTAAAACCATTGGATTTATTATTAATGCTCAGCACAAATATTGAGTACGCACCTGTGTTGCCTTGTTCACTATGTCTCTTCCAGCGGCCAAACTCTGAACCAACGCCCGTGCTGCAGTCAACGCTCGCGACACCTGCCGACCACAACACACACGAGGATGATGATGAGGATGATGACTGCAGGAATGATAGATGATGAGACAATAAGCTAAAGTAATGTAAATTGTTCAAATAAAGGATGCTAACTATAAGCATACAGTTTTAATAACTTCTTAATTCTATGAGAATAGAGTTTTTTAATTGACTAAAGCTAAATATTAACATTGCTGCCTTTTATAAAACTGAAATGAAAATGTAATGAAATGATTTGTTTTAAAATAATACATCTGAATCATTATATAATGAAATGTTATATTTGATATTATGTGCTTCTCATGACGGCTGTATGAGGCATGTGAAGACCAGTGCTACATTAACTCTTGGGCTTAATGTTTCTGATTCTTTTCAGGGTGTGTTGCAGTATTAACTGATATGTGTTGATCTCTGACTGTGAATCATATGCTCTGTGGGACAGTATTGTTGTGTTTCAGTGAAGTGCTGCTGCTCAACCTTGAAGAGAAAGAGACTGCCTCTGTTTTAGTGGTGTATTTGCAGGGGTTGTTCAGGAATATGATGTCAAATGAACTGCAAGAAAATCAACAGCTGACCAGCGATGGCTCTTATTATAACTGCTTATGAATAAAATGTAGTGTCTCCAAGATAAGAAAAGAAAAAGAACATCATGTTTGGAAGTCTGTGTTGTTAACCTAATAAAACCTGTAGAACTTATGTCAGTATGACTATTATTACTAGTGTTTCTGTATTCTAAGTTAGTTGTTAGTTGGAAGCTTGCTACTTCAGCCGAGTGAACTTCAGATTTAGGGTTACTAGTCTTATACTAGTAAAGTAAAAAAAAAGAAATTGACAAAGATCTCTTAATTGTTTTTACACATTTGTTATAAGTGAGTTACCTGAATGTGCAGTTTATGAGGGATGTCTCCAAACGGCCGCAGCACTTCAGCGTGTTTACTCACACACTCCAGATACTCCTCACTGAACTGATACTGAGGGTTAACCAGAGCGAACACACGCTCCACTAGTCCTGCCCAGAAATCAGATAGCACGTCCGCCAGACTCACTCTGCCCCCTGCACACACACACACACACACACACACACAAACACACATATCAGTGGGTCGGACAGAATCACATACACATTCACTGAAACACACACACAATCTCTTCTCTCTCACACTCACTCACTCTCTCTCTCTCTCTCTCTTACACTCACACAAACACACTCAATCTCTCTCTCTCTCACACACACACACACACTGACCAGTGTAGTAGCGCCTCAGGTCAGTGAACAGCTGCTGGAAGATGTGGGCGTTCTGTGTGTACAGATGACCGTACGTCTGTGTGAACATCTGATTCATCGACTTCTCTGCCGCATCCATCAACTCACGAAAAAACTCTAACACCACAGAGACAGAAACCAGAGAAAAAGACGTTTTCATTCATTCCCCCAAAAAACTTCTGGTCACTATGACCTCGACAAATGAATGTAAAACATCTGGAAAAACTGATTTAAGGTTAACAGAGATTTTTTACACATCAATGAAAAAAAATATCCATAATACATCCAGCAGAGAAGAGGTGAGAGCGATAAATTCACTTTTTCTGAAAATCTTCTTCAATGCTACATAACATAAAACAGCAAATGTTCTATCACATCTTATTTACAGTTTGCTAAAGTAAAAGTTTTGCAAATAACTTCGTTTCGAGAGGATCGCTGAACGAGTAATCACACACGGATGTCAGCCCGTTTACCTAATCATCCCTTGTTTATTCGCACCCAATCAAATCTTCTCCCCTCACTATAAATTCTCCCA